>JAQZBX010044026.1:0-21483 GCA_029593785.1 Cabassous unicinctus
TTTTTTTTTTTTTTTTTTTGGCACAACAGATGTTAATCCTCTTTCACTCTGTGTTGGGAATGCAAAGTGCATTGGCAGTTATTAATGGGAGACCAGGACCACCAGTGCCAAGGACTCAAAGGAAGCCCAAGAATGGCATTCCTGATGTCCTTTTCCAACATTGATTCTATCTGATAATTCAGCAAAGAGGTGATGATGTATGATGTGCTGTCATATGCACAATAAACAGACTGGTGCTACAGATTCTGCAAAGATTTTCTTCATGGTTTCATTTTCTTTGTAAAAGTACAATAACCAATCTCCTCATTTACCCGTGAAACAAGAACCTGATATTTCACTCTCCATGGTTCATATTCTGCCATGTGGATAGTCAACTGAAGAAACATACTGTGCAAATAATGGTTATTTAAGGAATAATTCATTTCAAATGCAGAATATGGATATGATGTATAAACCTGTGTACATATGAATAGATATAAATCTGTAATAATTAATATTTAGTGTTTGCATACAATTTGTGAGGCACTGTTCTGAGTTCTTTACATTTATTAACTCATTTAACCCTCACAACAATTCTCTGAGGTTGGTACTATTATTATCGTAATTTTACAGAAAAGGAAACTGAGACAGCTGAAAGAGGTTAAGAAACGTGTGTGAGGTTACAGAGGATGAGTGAATATTGGAATTGAGATTCAAAGCCTAGCAGTCTGGCACTAGAAACCATACATGTATTCAGTATGCCTAAATACATGTGCTGGCAAATGCTAAAATGTCCTAAGGCTCTCAAGCACTTAAAAAAAGGAAAAAAATAGAGAAAATGTTTGATGTCTTGAAATTCAGAATAAATCTGTTAAAATTGAGCAAATTTACTATAAAAATGGTAATGAAGACATACTTTGAAAAGCAATGTTGTTGAACTGTTGAAATTTAAAACATTTAAATGCAAGCTGTGTCATGGCTATCTGCAGCCTTGGAAATATTTAATTACTGAAATTCTGTATCTAATAATCTTTAGCTTTACTATTTTATTTCCTCTTGAACTTAAGCCATGAATGTTATCACTATAGAAGTTATTAAATACAACGCTCCATGCTTGACACTGTAAAGATGTTATAGGATGTTAGAAGTAAGGGTCAAATGGAAATTTTCCACAGCCTGAATTACATGTTTCAAAAGGAATAGACAATATTTTTATGCTACTGTGAGTCCCTTTGAAAGCACTTTTCAAGTGAGTGTTTTGATAACCTCATAGGTTTAAAAGATTTCATATATATTGGTGATTCCCTATAGGAAGTAGGATTAACAATTCATATTCAAGCTTTCTGCTTAAGACTTGAGTTTGGAATGCTAATTATTTAAAGTAGAAAGTGTGTGTGATTAGTAATCCATAATGAATCTTAAAATGCCATGTGTGGCTGACAGAGATCTTTTAGGAAGTGTTAGGGTCTTTTTCAACTAACAAATTCATAGACTACCTTTATACAGTTAAGATTACCTAAAGTTTAGGGGACATATTTAGCTGTCCAATAATATGAAATGAAGCAGAAGTAAAATACAATGCTGGTAACATGTGCTAAAATGCTACCATATAATGTTATCATATACTCTTTTAGTTGTTATATTTTCATGCTAGTTTGCCTGAGTTTTAGTTATTTCTTCCCTGCCCTTTGTAAAGACAATATTATCAAGGAAAGGAAGACACTGGGCTCACAACAATTTATCTTCTCATATATTAAGGAGATATATTTGTGTTGTGGAGGAAAAGAGGGCAAATATACTTTAATAATTATATGGCAATTACTTTCAATTCTTCCTCTCCTCCTACTTCAGATATTCCATTCATTCACTCCAGGGAAACCTATTTGAACTCCTAAATCACAAAATAAAATACCATAGGTTACAAGAGCTGACAGAAATGGTAAGGGAGCTTGGCAGTAAGGGCAGCCTGTAGGCTGTCTCCTCTTTCCTTTGAAAGTTGTAAGAATTCTGAAGTCCAGGAGAAAGTAAGGGTTAGATCTAAGAGTTGTCAGTAATTTAAAGAGAGACAAGACTTAAGCTCTATTTCTTTCTTGCCTTCCCCTGACAGGAAATGTGGTATTGGCTTTCTCCATCTACTTAGCCTGACTTTCCACTCCTTTCTTCAGGCTTTCTCTGCCTTTTCCTGGTTTATGGTGTGGTTTGAACTTTTTCTTTTTTGAGGTACCGGAGTCGGGGATTGAACCCAGCACTTTGTAAGTGGGAAGCCAGTGCTCAATCACTGAGCCACATTGGCTCCCCCAAGTTGGTTTTTTCATTTGCTTGCTGTTATTTGGGTTTTTTTTGTTTGTTTCTTTCTTTTTAGAAGGCACCGGGAACTGAACCTGGGCCTTCCATGTGGGAAGGAGGAGCTCAACCACTTGAGCCACATCCACTCCCTGTGGTTTGGATTGTAAGTAAATTAACTGGGATGTTTGAGGTAAGGAAAACAAATGAATAACAGCTATCTAATATTCCCATGATCCTCTCCTGGCTTACATCACAAATTCTTTGTCCTTTTCAGGTTGGGAAGAGGTCTCTTTGCTTACCTCAATCCTCATTTTCCCTTTTCTGGTAATAGCTAAATTTACAGTTTTGAAAACTAGAGAGAGTTCTAGTTCAACTTTCTGCTTTATCAGAGGAAAAAAAAATCAGTCCCCAGTATTTTCTTTAAAGTCATTAAGGACTGAACTCAGGTCTCTGATACTCATTCATTCAAATAACTCACTCAGTCCTTCCTTCCTTAGATACTTATTTATGACATCTTTCAAAGATCAAGAATTCATAGTCTCTACACTCCAGAATCTCAGGTGTATTGTGAGAGGCAATCATACAAAGGAGGGGTTGGCAAACTTTTTCTGTGATAGTTACCTATTTTAGGCTCTGAGGGCCATAGGGTCTCTGTTACAGCTACTCAGCTCTGCCATGTGGAGCAAAAGCAGTCATAGACAATAAATAAATGAATGAGTAGGGTTGGATATTTTTTGTAAATAAAATTTTATTTACAAAAACAAGGGGCTAGTTGGATTTGGCCCAAGGTCCATCGTTTGCTAACTCCTGATATAAACAAAAGATAATTTAATTAACTCATATAGTATGCTTAATTATGCTATTTACACATTACAAAGAGTTCATAGAGGACACATCAGATAAAATTCAGCAGCTGATGCCAGGTGGCTGGTGGGGAGACATTCCAGGCTTAATGTAATGCAAGTGCACTGTAGTAAGGGCATACAGGAGAAAGCAGAGTTGATGAAGGGTAAGCGGGTTGACAGCGGACTGTAGGATGTAGCACACAAAGGTGAAGTAGGATTTTCAGCAGCTCAGAGACATGACCAATATGCATTGGAAAAGATCACTCTGGTTCCTTTGGGCAGAGGGAATTAACAGTAGGTGGGGCTAATGAGATAAGACAGGGTTGTTTAGCACTTTTGTAACCGATTATGCAAAGGAGAGCAAGTGTTTGCAGTAAAAACATATAACTCATGGTGAAGGGGTAAAAGGTAGTATCACAAAGTGTGGAAATGGATACAGGAGGTGACGGTTTTTGGCTTTAGGTATCTTTAACCAAGGAAGGTGGGAGGTTCCCTGAGGACTCAGAGAGTATAAGATGCCTAAAGGAACCCAGTGTTTAAGGGATGGACTTGATAAGTGCAAGAGACTCGTTCAGTGCTCATTCTCTTATGCCATGGATCACAAAACACAGACAAAGGCACACCCTCACACATGACTCAGGGCTGGTAAATGAGGTCTCATCTCCCCCAGTTTAAGGTAAGGTTCACAAAGGCAGGGATCTTTATCAGCTTTGTTCACTGATGCATCCCCAGCACCTATGGTACCTGCCACATAGTAGGTATTCAGTATATAGGTTTAATGAATAAACACATGTAAAATTGCATATATCACTGACACTTTTGGCATGGACTCTAAGACATTTATTTAACTGCTGCTTCTGTAACACTCCAGTACCCATAATTATCATTTCATTTAGGAGAAAGATCATTTCTATTTGGTATTTGAAATAAGTCAGTTTTATTTCTGGGATGCTATTTTTTAATTTAAAAGGTTATTCCTGTATGATGATGTAGCAAGCTTTCCAAATGGATAGTTCAGGGAACTTTGCAATTATTCAGCCCTGTTCTAGAAACTAGAATTTACTACATATGCATTTCTGCCACTGCTTTCAATATAATAGTTTGGTCTTTCTTTCTGGGCTGTACATTCTTATTGGGTCCAGTCTTGGCACTCTGTGTGTGCATCCACAAACAGAGGCTAGAGCAGAAGAGCCTACAGAAGATGCTCAATAAGCACTTTTGCATGCTTTGATGAATGAGAAAGCTGAGTCTTTAGTAATGAATATACACATGTAGATCGCCCCTCCTGATTTACCCTTGAGAGAATGTTTTTGTATCAGATGCTCTTTCGTGAATATCTAGATTGTGATTTAGATGGAATTCCCCTGGATGCAAAAACATGCCCTGGCTTAATCCCTGAGTCAAGCGGATTTATTCCTCATTAAGACCTCTCCAGCATTTGAGTCTGTCAGAGGCTGGCTTTGTCTCCACAGGTATGAGAACAGGAAGCCAGCTGTACAAGGGGAAGAAAAGACTGGTGCCTGCTGCCAAATTTGTACAGTACTGACAAACGGTGGTCAATTTTTTTTCTAAACACTTCTGTCATCTTCTAAATTCAATACTTTTCTTATTAGATGGCATGCTCCTTGGATTCAGGAATAAATTCTTATTCATTTTTGTTTTCCCCAGTACCAACCACATTTTCCAACTGTACAAAGCAGGGAACTCAATAAGGTAGCTGAATTTGCATTATAAAATGGTTTTGGTTGCAAGATTTTTTTCTTACACCTTAAGCTAGACATTTCTGTTTTTGAAAAAAAAATCATCACCTTATTGTGGGAAATCCTGAAGCTTGGCTCATGTAACTTACACCTTTTTTCAGCCCCTTTAAGCTGCTGTCACATCAATATGTGATTTCTCTGTGAATGTATTAAAGCTCAATGAATAATAATTACGAAAAAATAATAAAGGTACGACGGAGGTTCATGTTAATTAGAGAAAAAAAGCTCTTTGTTAACAAGCTACCTAGATTTCTTCTTTTATTTCAGCATATTTTTGTCCAAATGGAAACATGAGCTAGGTCGTATTCACAAAATGAGACCAAAAAACAATGAGCAAACAAATATAACCTAAAACAGCTTATGAGCAACTGCTGTGTTCAGCAGGTTTTCAAATGAACATTTTTTCTTTGATAGTATCTGTTAACTAGCTATATTTCTTAATCTTCATAAATGCCACAGCTTAATTACTTTAACTCCTTTTAATCATCTGCTAAATCAGCAAATCTGTCTTTCCTGGTGAAAGTGCTCCCTCTGGTGTTCACTGACTAAGACGCAACAGCACCGATCAATAACTGCAATTGTGTGTAAATAGCTTGAGTTCAACAGCACAGGCAAAGAAGTGTTTCTAAAAGAGCTGGACAAAATTTCACCTTTAAGTTAAACCTTTTAAGCAGAGGAAATGGCATCATTGAGGAAGACAAGAAGGACTATTTGGAATTCCCTTTAGGAGCTACAAAACAAGCAAGATAATTACCTCCCTCCACTGCTCACAGCTTCGCCTCCTCTCTGATAAGTTACTGGAATGTTACAAAAAAAAAAGGAACAATTAATAGACATGATTATATACATATATATCAAAAGCTATTATATTCACAAGCATCTTTCTCAAATGGAATGCTTCCCCCTTTCTACCTAAAAGTATTGCAAAAACCATCACAGGAAGGTAGCAGATTTCTGATTCAGTACATTGTTTTAAAAGATTGTAGAGGATTATATGCCACACTTATTTCTTAATGTGACAACAAGGTTGAGAACTAAACAAAAACAAAAATGCAGTACCTTCATTAAATATAACTTACACACTTTTACGTTAGCATTCCCATAGTTTTCTATTTCAAATTTATAACTAGATCATGTAATTTCATCCTTTTATATAAAACAACTAGACTGCTTTCCCAGAAGTGTGACTATCAGTAAGACAAAGATAAATATTAAAATGAACCTTCTCTATATATCAGAAATCTGTATGCCAAGTTGTAACTATCAGTTAATGAGACCTATTTTTTATTGTGGCTTGTGGAAACTATTCTCACTATGTTTTCCTCTGACATGTGTATATAATGAAAATACATTACAATGCTCTTGAAAGCATTCTCAGCTTAAAAATGTGGGAGGCTTAAAATTTAGCTATAACACCACCAAAAAAGATTTGCACATAGTTAGGCAAGGGGTTGAGAAGATTAGCTTTTCTGTAAATACAGATGCATTTTCTAAGAAGAAATATGTTTAAAAAGCAGCCAAATTCTGCTACTTAGAAGAACTCCAAACTGGTGTCTGTTAGGGAGAGATAACTGCTTCCAGTGATTACAATAACTGGATTAAAATCGAGGAGGCACGACTACAGGTACATCTTTTACTAAAGGTGATGTGAAAAAAAGAGGACCCACTTTCAAAGAAACTGAATAGAAAGGAACATTAGGATTCTGACTTGGGGGAAATGAAAAGTTTTTCTTTTGGTTACCTTAAAGACACATCTAGATTCTATGGACACAGAATTGCAAGGGTCTGAAATTTGTGTTTGAAAACCTGAAAAGCTTAAGTTAAGGAAAAGGATGCACTGCCAAGTACAAAATAATCAATAAGATCATTAGCATGTTAAATCATGCTGAGGGTAGAAACAGTGTGTCTATTTAATGAAACACATGCAAACAAGGCTAAGATGCAATGTGGAGTCATGAATAAATAACTGAATTAAGTGGATGAAAAGCAACACCAACCATTTCTACTTCAAATACATGCCTGACATGAGTAAATGAAGTTTTATATTCCATTTTAAGTCCTTCCCACAACTCACTGTAGAAAATGAAATGAAAATAGAAACACAATAGTACATACAACACATGCCAAACTAACAAAGGAGAGGAGGGTAAGTGCAAATATATACCTGTTGGTGTGAAGGTAAAAGACGGGACTGAAAAATCAAAACAAAATATAAACCAGTTATTAAGCTGAAGAGAGAAAGGGAACATAACACATTAGTATAAATCAAGCAGACAGCTGAACATAAAACAAATGTAAATAACAAAGCCAGTAGTTCTGACACTCCGATATATGAATAAAACCAAACCTGAGGTTAAAAAAGAAGCTTGTCTCTACAGGTATCATTTTGAAGAGTCTGACATTCTAGTACACTCGGGAGGGGGATTGTGCTGTATTAGCCTGTGAATGACCCTGCATTTAGTAACCTAGTTTTAGCTCATGGCTTAGGACAAACAAGAATCCTCCACTTGGTAATCATTTCCAAACATTAGATGATGGATTCTTAACTATTATCAGGGTCTTGCTTGAACCTTATCTAGCACTCTGAAAGTAAATGCTTATTAAAGTGGACTAATGATATACTTAAATATTCATCATTGAAAGAAACAGAGAGACAGAGGAGAAAGGAAGAGAGAGAGAGAGAGAGGGTAAGAGGGGAGAGGGAGGGAAGAAAGGAAGAGGGAGAGAGGGAGGGAAGAAAGGGAGAAAGAGAGAAAAGAAAGAGAAAGAACTGAAACAAAGAGAAACATAAAATCAAACTGTTTCACTGCCAAGAAATGCCTGGCACCTTATCATATAAACAATGTGATGCTACATTTTTATCATCATAGATAATTGTGAACAGACAGAAAAAAATGGAGAATTTTAAATTTCAATTTTTGCTACTCTTTACATTTAGAAGCTTTTTGGTAGGAGGCTAGACATTTTGTAAATGGCACACTAGAAGCTAAACAATAGAACAATAAAGCCCTTCTGTAAACCTTCACTCTCTGCAGTTATAAATCTTAATCTAATCAATAATGCCTGAAATTGAACTGCAGACCTCAAAAGGAGCAGCCTGGCCTCCCCTACTCTTCCTATCTTCTCCCACTCCCGGGGGCTGGACACCAGAGATATTTCCATGCCATTGCATAGAGGGAGGACACTGACTTATTTTCCAAGCTCTTCATGTTAATTTAAAGCAAACACTGCTCTGGTAAAGAAAGCAAGGAAAATCTACAATATTCCTTTTAAGACTCGAGTGTGCTTTTTAAAAAAAATCCATATCGCACATGAATATTGAGTACATGTGTATCAAAAAGTTAACAAAAATATATTTCCTATTTCACATTTGAACGACTCCAAGAAATTTACTTTAGGATTAGAGTATTTGGGGAGCAAACCGGAACTGTAACATCCTAGATAACTGTCACTTCTTACTAAACCGCTTTATCTCTGAGCTTGCTAGAAAGAACAAAAACAAAAACCTCTCTGCTGTTTGCCCAATTTATACACTGGCCTTCATTTATAGCACAGCAGTCCCTCTCTTAAGAATTCTATTATGTTTGTTTTTTTCTCAGTCAGGTCTTTTCACAGAGTCAATGAAATTTAGCTACATTCAAAAATTCAGAGCCATAGTAACAAGTCTTCGTAAAAATAAAAAGGAACATTTGAAACTAAAGCTATTCAAGCAAGAATGGAGTGCCTGCACATTAATTTGCAATCACAAGGACACAGGAAAAAAATATGAAAGGTCCTTGTCATTACTTTTCCTACATAACTATTAACCCTGGTTTGAGGAATTGAAGAAGGGATGAAAAGAGGTCAGACTAAATGAAATTTTCATAGCTAGCACACCAAAGAACAAGTTAATGCTCAAAGCTTCCATTAATGTAATAAACTCACTGTGTATCCAGTGATGCCAGTGCAATATGTGAATGCATGTGTAAGGGGGTACTGAGTTCTAACAGAAATCACACCTAGACCTAAATGTAGGGGCAAATGTTAAAAATGATCATTATTACCCAAAGTCACACTCTGGCTTGATGTTTTATAGGCCAATAGGCACTTTTATATTAATTTTTATAAAATATTATACTTGCTTTTTTCTTAAAATTACCAGCATTGTTTTTGGCATTGAAAATTTAGGTGAAGACCTCAAAATGCATTTTTGTTTTAATTGCATAGAAACAGAATTATGAAAAGTGCCAACAAGGCAAAGTAAGGAAAGCAGAATCAAATGCTCATCAAATTACATTTGTAATTATGTTCTATGATTTCTGCTTAAACACAAGCTAGCTGAAAGGACAATGATATTAGTTTAATAGGTTTTGCAGAAAGAGGATATAGGCATTTGCCAGCATGCTTAAAGTGCGTTAGTAAAGGAAAAGGAACTTTTAGAAAGGAAGAACTGTTTCATGTCACATCTTAAGATTTCAAGCCAATATAGAGCATTTAGTTGTTACAACCACACAGTCACAGCACTTGATTGCAATAAGAAATAGAGGATCCCATTGACTGGGTTATTTACAAATGGAGTTGATGATGGAGGTCTTTGGAGAATTCAAGAAACTCTACATTTGTAGGCTAATTTGTCCCTTTTCTTCATTCAAATCAGATTTCAAAATACAGTCTATCCCCAACAACCCACCCCCTTCCTGCTCCACAAAATACAGACACCCACAAACCCCTTCTATGCACTGATTTTTAGTCAATGATTTTATATGGTAACACGTGCCTGGCATCGTTCTACTTTACACATGTGCCTGGCACCTTCTACTTTGTATACTTAATGAGTACCGGCTATCTCTATAGTAATCTCCAAGCACTCATTTTCCATTTTACAGACAGGGACACTGACTATTGCTTCATCTCTAGTTAGGACATTCGTGTGAAAAAAACATATTTAAGGATGATAATGCTAAGGCAAATGGATGTAGATGAAGAGATTGCTGCTGAGCCACAGGCAGGAGACACCTGGATCTATTTTCATAGCATTGTTGATGAACTGGTGTTGACTCTTTCTTCCCAAGACCTCTTGTGACAGAGGTGTGCTGTTTCGGTGTTGTTATAAATATGTCGGGACACTCAAAAGACACTTTCATTGAGAAATGTTCTAGTTAGTATTGAAAGTTCAGATTTTGCCACAGAATTGGTCAAAGATATGATCTTATCAAGGCTTGTATAGGAAAATGTTCACTTAGGTAATTTTTAAAAAAGGGTGGCCGTGGTTATGGAGGTGGTGGTGGTGGAGGAGGTAGAAGTGAAGTGGAGGTGGTGGTGGTGGAAGTGGTTGTGGAGGAGGTGGTGGAGGTGGTGAAGTTTCTGTATTGGTAATCCTCTTTAAATTTGCTTTACAGAAAAGCAAAATTTTGTATTAGACTGAACTATAGGTCCTACAACTAGAATGATTACATAATTTATCATCCAAACCAGGAAAATTTTGAGAGCAAAAAAAAAGCACTATAAATAATTTTGCTGGACTACAGGAATAAACATGACTGTCCCCTGAAACTGTGACTTTGGTCACAGTAGCTATAGCTCATATCTGAAGCCTATAATCGGTGAATATATTTTGGGGGTTAAAAAAAAAAAAGTTTATTCATCTGGTAGTGTTAATCTCCTCAGAGGATTAAAGATAAAAACCAAAGGTGCCTGTGAAACACCTTGCCATATTCAGTTCACCCTTAAAAGTATAGATAATAGCAGCCAAATGAATTTTTCTTCTAAAATTACAAATATATTTGTGACAGAATCACCATCACACATATTCAAATACAATTTTAACAATAAAAATGTACACAAACCTCCTTCCTCTACAAGCTAAAAGCACATTACTTCAACATGCATTCCATACTCACTGAGAAAGAACTATTTTATAAACAATCAAACAGAAATGATCTCTTTAAAGTGTGATGCCCTTTTTAAAACCATGTGAGATAGTTCACATATTGTATTTATTATTTCTGTGATGAGATTAAAAGCTTTCCTCCACTGTATAAAGCAATGAAGTGATTCCCTAAAAGAACAGTGGAATGGCTTAACAACAAAGTCTAGACTTACCTTGTTGAAATATATTGTAAATATATTGTCAAAATACATTTTAAAGAAACTGGACTCGAAACTGGTAAGCACTATTTGTAATACTGCTACTCAAGAGGAGTTAATATGTGGTAGGTGTCACTATAAAATAAAAATACTTCTGAAAACATGTATTTATTAAAGTAATTTAATATAGGTCATGTATAATAATGAATAATATGGAGTCATATAAAATCGAGCTTTGTAAATATATTACAATATGGGAACCTCAGGAAATGCGATACCTTTTCTGATACCCGCGTAAGTACTATTAAGCCCATTCCTCTTCTTACGGTGCCGATAGAGCCAGATGCTGAAGACCATGAGGATGATCCAACAGGCCGCCCCGATACCTGCTATGAATGCTGGCTGCTTCACAACATCCGAAATCTGTTGAGCGAGGCTGACTTGGTCCTCAGGGGACACAGGGTTTCCGTGAGAATCTGAAAAGCCATCTTCTGATTAATTTGGGTTTAAAACTTAATGAGGTAATGTGGGGGCAGTTATAGGGTGTAAAACATTACCTTGTTAATTTGTGGACAATGATTTCTGTTTTACATTCTGCAACATCTACTATTCGTAATTCAAATAGTCCATAAGATTTTCAGCAAAATTGTAAAGTTAGAGTCATTTAACTTATCGTAATTCAAAACACAGATGACATAATAATTTTATGGGACTACACGTAGAAACAAAGGCGATGGCACACAGTTTCTATATTTTACTCCAAAAAAACTCTGCAGCTCACTGTTTGGTATAAGTTCCTTGGGACAGTCATAACTAATTGAGATAAATACAAAAACATGAAATGCTTTTTTTATGCAAGTGTACAAATAAATAAGAGGTAATGAATAAATGTGTACAAGAAAGATATAAACTTTCTCAGAGTCTCCAGGAACCCTCAACTATATCTTTTAAAAAGGAGAAGAAATTATTTCTTCTCTAAGGTATATATTGAAAAAAAAAGTATGTGTGTGTGTGGACACCTCCACTTCTGTAGCCCCTATCCTCCGCCCCTTAACTGTCTCAGAAATATATTGTTTGAACCTTTGTTGAGAAGGGGCTATAAAAGCCATCTAAACACAATGAAAAATTAAGATAACATTACCATAAAAACTACTACGAATAACCTTTTTAAAAAAATAATAACCATGGCCAGCAATCAATATAAGAAACATTAAATATGTAAAAGAATAATCAAGTGTTACGAATAGTCAGAAAGGTTTATGTTTTTTGTGAGCCATTTTTTTTCAAGAATTAAAAATTGATGAAAAACATAGCCATTAAGATTTACTTATTTTACATTTATGCATTAACCCTACTAAGATATTCATTTTTCAAGCTGACCATTACATCAAGACACACAGAGCGGTCTGCAAGTCTTCAAAGAAGACTGGATGGAGGCTGTTGCTTTATCATCAAACCAATACCCTATTTTGTTGGCATGTGTGCTGCCAACCTGAAGACTGGCCAATGGGCAGAATCCCATTTGTGCTGCAGTTTCTATGTTCTTTCACCACAATATCTAATGAAACAAGAAAGCGACCATTTCACTGGGATTGGTGCTTTTTTACAATTGTTAAATCATTCAACTCTAAAACTATTCTGTTAATATAGCTGGCTTTAAAACAAATATTTGTTTCAGTCAAAAATATCTTTTTTTCAGAAAAAGAATGGGCATAGCATATTATATATGAATAATATTTCTTAAAAAGAAAAACATTCTATAGAATATTTTTTCTTACTAAATGATAGTATGTCCTAATAAGACAACTGGCAGGAAAAAATAAGCATTCGATGGCTAAATCTGCCTTAGGAAAACATCACCCTTTTGTACATAGAAATGGCTAAATTGCTACTTGTAGGGTGTGTGTGTGTGTTTACATGTATCTTATAGTGTGTGTGTGTATGTGTGTGTGTGTGCATGTTATTTGATTTTTCTTGAACAGAATTGCAGATTTCATTCTATGGAGGGTCAAGGCTAAATAATCTATTTTCACAAGCAGTCACCTGCCTTCAACTGTTTGTTGACTGAGTTTGATTTCATGTTCCAGACCCTTTTATCTCTGGTTATCCTAAGAACACTTCATCTTCTGAGAGTTCAGCAAGCAGATCTATTCTTTTTATTCTTAATACACTCTTTGTATCTGCTAGCTTTATAGATTTCATGGCTATTTGAGTAAGGTTAAATTGGGTAGCTTCAGATTTTATGGAGACAGCCCAGAGAGGTTCCATGCAAAAGACCAGATGGGCTTAACAGAATAAAGTGTGGTGTGACTAATGAATTAAAACGGCCACTCTATGTCTCAGTCTTTGTCTTACTGCAGCTGAGGCTATATTAAGATATGGAAAACTGGAAAACATTTGTAATTTCAAGAAAAACCTAAATCTCATGAATGAAATTTTAAATAAACAAAATTTTAGATGGTCCTTTTTCCAATTTATCTTCCAAAAATCAAGACTAAAAGTCGTACATTATAAAAAGAGGTAGATGACATCAGCAATGTATAGGGTCATGACAGTGTCACTTAAAATGTCAATATTAATAAATTAATGCTGACATTTCACAAAACTGGACAAATATTTGAGGAGCAGCGATTCCCCCAAAATAGACTGTTTTCCCCATATTTATATAACATTGTAACACATGCATCAAGCAATTTCTTTTTTATAGTTTCCTGTATTGCTTGGGCTTTTTGCAATAAATATATTTCTCTTTTGAACCAGAAAAAAACCATGAAGCTGCTTTTGCTTAAAAACTGTGTATATGGTTACTGTTTGAAAATGTGCTAAATAAAAAAATAGTCCCAAAATCCATTTCTGGCCCATGGCTGTGGAACAGACACAAGATTTCCATTAAAGGCTTGAATGAGCCTCACATTGCACGGAGTTGTTGGCTCATTAGCTCGTGACTTCATTCTGTAGTGCCCCCATTCACCTGTTTAGAATCACATGACTGAGTTTCTGGACAGAAGAGATATACACCACTTCCAGACCTGCACCATTAAACCCTCCCACAAGCCTTGTGTCTTCCTTTGCTCCTTTCTGTTGGTCCAGGTGAAACCTGGAAGCCCTGTGTTGAAGAGGCAAAGCCTTGTCAGCCAAAAACCCACAATGTCTATAGGAAAGAAAGACCCATCCCACAACCGCTGGACTTTATGTGGACTTCACTGTGTTAAGCTACACAAATTTTCCAAGTGTATCAATTACAGTGGCTAGCATTGTCTAAACAATGGAACATCATTAATAGTTTTCAAAATGAATGCAAAGTTCTTTATGCACATCAAAAACATTTCTTCAAAGCCAAATATTTCTTTACATTTATAATTTCAATAATTTCTAAGATGTATCATCAAAAATTAACATGCGATATGTACTAACTTGTGAAGTACAAAGATTCATACATGGTATTCGTTTTCGCAATTTACAAACTGACGTAAAATATTAGCAATGCTGGAGTACACACAAAATCGACTATATACTTGATAGATGAAATTCTCAGCACCTTTCAAAATGCTTTCATAATTTAAATATCACCTCTTAGTATCTCATCCTTGTTATCCACTTTTCAATTACAATAGCATTTTGTTGTTTGCTATAGATTTTACTGGTAAACATTCACAAATTTGTATTTTATGCTCATGACCATAATGAACCATGGTTGTGAAAGGCTTTCCTGTTTGATTTTTTTTTTAATATATCTAATCACTTTTGAAGCACAAATTTATTTACCTTTCCAAGTAATTAACATATAAACATATTTCAATACTCTTTGACATCTCAATCTTTTGCTATAAAAAACAATTACATTTCTAAATGGACACTAAATGTGACCATAAATTATATATTGCTGTAAACATCCAATACCTAAAGTTTTGCATAAAAGTTCTTTAAAAAAACTCCAAATGATTTTAAGCACCCTGAGGATGAAGATTGTGTCATCTTGTTCACTGATGCATCCTGGGTACTCAATAAATGGTGTTTGTCGAATAAATAAAAAAAAATCAATAGAGCAGGATTAAGTGAACACTTGAAAGTCTTTTGCTTGAGATATTTAAAATGTGTGCCTGGGTAAGTTTAAGTTAATTGTGATATTTAAAAAAAATAAAGCTAATGCCATCATTGTTGGTCTCAAACACATTCTATAATCTATTCAACTTGAAATGGTGGCTTAACCACATACAAAACAAAGAAAAGCAGGACAGAGGATGCAGTGACAGACAGTCAAGCAGGATCTGCATCAGCCCTCCTCACCTAACTGGATGAACTGTGGCTCGCTCTTCACCCCAGGTCCAGCCCCAGTACTGGCCGCCACTTCCACGCTGTATCGGATCCCGGGAACCAGAGAGGGAATCACCACAGACAAGGTGGAACCATCTACCGTCTTGTTTATATGGTACCGAGTTTCATTGCCCAGACACCAAACCTGAAAGAAAAACATAATGAAAGTTAAGGTGACCAGATATCATAAAACAAAGATGAGCAAGAAACTCTGAGTCTAGTACTTTACTTCAACAGCTCTGTGGAATAAAATTACTTGCCACTGTCACAGCCACTTCATCCTTCACATCAAAACTGAGAAGTGATTGAGTCAAAGGAGGGATAGCTTCTGAATATTCTAAACTACTTTATATAAATATGGATGTTAAAAATAAAACGGAACACAAGGAGAAAGAGTCATCCTAGGATTTTATTCAGCCTATGATGTGTTGAACTATTATCAGTAAGAGAAAGCACTCTGATCTTATATTTAAATGGGAATATCAGTCTTTGATAATATAAGCAATAATAAAGCATAACTTGAAAGAAAAACATTCTTTTAATAAGAAAATTATTGTATACATCATTAACTTTGGTGACAGGAAACTATTTGCAAGACATTAAGACATTTGAACTACAATATAATCCTCATTTTACATTTCACTAATGGATTATTGGTCATAAAAGAATCTTATGTAATGAAGAAGAATTTGGATATGCTGCATGACAGTATCCTGACTCAGTTTCCAAATGAAAATGATTCATGTGGTAGTAAACATGCTCATGGTCTTTATGATATCCTAGAGCAATAAGTTGGATTAGTGTCAAGTAAGTCATTGTCTAAATGGTCATAGAAAATGGTATTTAAAATAAATCTAAAAATATGGGTGTCTTAGATTGCTTGGGCAATAACCTTTCATTTTTTTCCTTGAAAGTTAATATTATTTTAATATAGTTTCAACGTATGAAACTAGCAAATGGTCAGAATCTAAACTTGAATTTGAATATTTGGAAATAAAGACTCCTTTGTGATTTTTTTTTTTCACAATTACATTACGCAGCTGAAAAGCCACAAACTGATTTTGTACCAGTCAATCAGGTTCTGAAAGGCATTTTATTATTTTAAATTGACCATGAAGTTAAGTGAAATCTACCCTTTCACATTTCTTCAGCAGAGAAATGAGTTTTGACTCTTAAGGGAAAATGCCTACATTACACAATTTTGCTTGAGAACTGGGACATCACCTCATTTTAAATCCTTAAAGTTCTTCCATAACAGTCATATTTTTCTGGACTGAACCATAGCATCCTGTCACTTCAAGTACTGAGATAACCTTGAAACTCACGAGAAAACACTTAAAGGTGCGGAGATGTTTACCTTTTTAATTATTCAATTACACTAGAAAACATAATTTGAAATACCTTAAAACACGCATCAGAGCATATATGGCAATATTTTAAATGTGTTTTTAAACTATATAGTCATTTTCAAGTGTATACGAATTTCATAAAGATGTGCTCAGTTTGTTTTTAACATCAATTTTATATTAAAATATTCTACATAAAATTAAGCTCAATATATGGTTATTGCACAAATCAATTTGCCACTCAAAGGAATACCTATGGCTTTTGTTTGGGTCTTACTGCACATCTGAGACTAATCAAAGTAGGCACCACGTTAGACCTAATGAAACAAAATTTCCAAGGGTGGTGGCCAGTCATATATATTTTGATAAAGTCATTCTGATTCTAACCTATAACTAAGAATCACTGGCCTACACTGCAGATATGTCTGCTTTCCCGACAGCTTCTTGTCAATAGGTACAGTTTAAAATTTGTGCATAAAGAAGCTCATCTACTAATTACCGCAATTAACAAGTAACTAGAAAATAATTTGGCATCATGGAAATATAAGGAAGTGCCTAAAGAACTACCTGTTCTGCAGTTAAAATTCATCTTGTATGTAGTATTTTTATGCAAATGTTGAAAAAAATAAACATATGTTTTCTGATGAGGTTTTCCTGATTCAAACCTATTAATTTTTTATTTACCACAAAATTAATGAATGTCCCGTAATACAGATTCATTGACAGGACAAGAACAAACACTATCTCATGTTCTTAACTTAGTTTTTGCTACACCTTAATATGCTTGAAAATATTTGCTCAAGATGTATCTATGTAAAGCTCTACCTATTCACTGAAGAGAACTGGTGATTTTACAGAAAAATCATTATTCAGAACCATTAAAGTAAATCACTTGATAATCTGTTACATATTTTTAAAACTTCAAACAAATTTGCAATCTAATTATGCCTGAGATATGAAAATTTGTTCAAAGACTAAAATAAGGTTTATAGAAAAAATTACTGATTTTCAAACTCACTAAAATTTTTCCTACTTGGCCCCAAAGTACTCAAATTTCAAAGAAGTAAAAAAAACAAATGCAAACCACACTTAATAGGATGCGACTTATAGCAAATTTCATAGGGAAATTCAATCCTGCAAAACATATTTAAGCTATTTTGGGGTCAAAGAAAGATTTTAAAATTTGCATTTACATTTGTTTCTTGTGAGAAATTACATGCTTATATATATATTGTGAGTACATAGATTTTTCCTTTTAAATTACTTTGCCTAAAATGAATTTTCTAGCATAATATTCTTCCACAATCATAAACAGAAAAACTTTAAAAATTAATTTTACATTCGACCACCAGGTGGCGACAAATAGCCATAAACAATTTAAACAGCTTTTTTTTGGCAGATGTGTCCTTCATCAGCGAATTGCTATACATGTATTATTACCTTATATTCTTGGACCATTCCATTTTGAGTGTCTTCTGGAGGTGGTTGCCAAGTAACAAGAATTGCAGTTCCATTCCCCTCATTCTTTGATACAGTTACACTTTGGGGAGGCGCACTGGGTGCTATTAAATTGTTTTAGAAAGTAGATTATTACCGTTGCATTGGGGAATATTAAAAGCAGTTCCTTAATATTTAAAGTCAAGTAATAAGCATATAAATTTTATATCAAAACGTGCATATTGTAAAGAAGTAGTTCATCCATGTTTGAATAGTCCCAAACTATTTAAGTTTTTTTCTCAATATAGCTACACCATTGTTACTGTGAACTTTCCATAACCAAAGTTATACAGATTTTCTCTGTAAAACATTCCAGGAAAATTCCTATTTTTTCTACCCTACTGTAACCCAGTATCATATTCACCTCAAAAATGTGAAGATGAATGCTGATTAATCCTGATATGAACCACAACATATCATTTAAATATAATGATAAAGACAATTTAGGGAAAAGTCTATTTTTAAGAGTATACTTGGGTCATGTAACCTTTTCCATTTATGTACTAATTTTTTATGTATTAATTTTTAAATTCCAATTATAAGTGGATAATCATACTGATTTTCTAAGAACTGAGGGGTTTCCAGGCAAATGTGACAATTGGCACTAAACCTGGGAAAGTCCTGTGCAAACTAAGATTATATACCTTATTTACAAATCAATTAATCAAAATAAAATTGAATAAATGAATGAAAGATGAATGGAAAGGCAAGAAAATTGAAAACAATTCCACCTATAAAAGTGAATTTTAGTTCCAAATAATTTAATATACCCTATATATGCCATTAAGTGATAAAATGTTCACATTTGCATATTTTTTATGGAGGCCACTATTAAAACATTTTGTTTTTTATTAGTTTTTCTAATTAAACAAATTTTCTTAGCAAAGTATAATGTTCAATATCAAGGCAGTTAATAATTAATGTGAACATTAACATTTTAACAATTTCAATTAAGTTAATAAAAGCCTAACAGATATACTGCAATGCACAAAAATAACACAATTAATTATACTTGCCTTCTTCCAAGGTTTTGGCAAACTTGATTTCACTATCTGCTCCTTGAAATTCATTGAAAAAAGGACGGGCCTTTATTTCATAGTTGACTCCCTTTTTGAGTTCTGGGATAACCACACTGTTTTTGGCTGGGGTCCTCACTTCAAAAACTAGCCATTCTGATTCCCCATGGTTGATTCCAGATGGCCGATAGAGAATTTTATATCCTTGAATATACTGAGACTGTTGGTCCACCTATTAAAATGACAAATAAAAAATGCAATCATTCAGAATACCTTTTTACTGGCTCCTTGGAAAACTGAATGTGACAGAATCTAAAAACGTCTATCTGGCTTTATTCCATATTTTTCCAGTTATTATAAAGCAAAATTTTTTTTTAAATACTTCCTTTTGCTCTTTTTTGGCTTAATATGTAATATTAGATATTAATTTTTATACTTTGTACAGACATGTGAGTCATCACGGCAGTTCTGTGACCATTTATCTAGAGACAGGCCAAAACCAAAGGGATGAGGGAGTATAAGTTGTTTTACTGCATTCTGATTTTAAAAGCCAATTTAATACTATTTAGCAAGATATCAAAGCTTAACAAAATTTCATGTGATAATGATCCCACCCCAAGTTACATGTTCACAGTTAAAACTTTTGCAATTTTTTTTCCCGAGACTAATGAAGTTCACTATTGCAACATGTTAAAAAATATATGCAAAAATTTGAAACTTTTATCTGCTTAAAGGCATTTACAGCTACCATAATAAATTCTGTTTACATATTAAAGTCAAGTAATCATTGGTATAGAAACTGGCAGTAGATGGCTAAATTTACCAGTCAAAATATATATAAATCATTCTTATAATGATCTCACAGAAGTTACCTGCCTATTAAAACTGGAATCAAATATTACAATAACAACTCACTGTCCAGTGTACTTCGATTGATGAGGAAGAAAGGATGGTGGGATTGTGGAGGTGCAGGACAACATTTCCTAGCTCTCTCTGGACCTGCTTATGATCCACCCCCTGGCTTGTTGGAGGAATATCTGCAACAATTTGAGAAGATAGTATAAAGTTTTACATAATGTTATGGACTTGAATGAAACATGGTTAAACAATCCTTTCATCCATAGAAACTCTCTTGGAAGAATCATTGGGGCTCTGATACTAACCTGAGGTCATAGAATATAGGAAGAGCATAACCGTTTTATTAGGATCAGGAGAGAGAACAAGCAGAGGTCACATAAAAGCAAAACAAACAAACAAAAACAAAAAACAAAAACCAGGAGGCAAGGATAACAGTAGTATTTAATGGCCCCTCCACCATGTACCCATCACTTTCCTGCAGAGAATGAGAAACCTGATGCAATCCCCTCCAAATTTGTTATAACTTCCTGTAATGAACCTAACTATGCAGGAGAGAAAAAAAGAGAGCCAGGAATTGCAGTCAGCATAGCAGGGCAACAAAATGAATGGAGAACAATAAGTGAAAAGCAAGCACAGAAAAAACAATTCACCCCTTACATCTTATAAGATGAACCTCAATGTCTTCCCAACAAAGGTTTATCATAACTTAGTGGCTGCAATGGGGACTATAGAATCCACCAAGGAATACAATAAATCTGATTAGATCCATGAGAGCAGAGCACTTTACATCTATTTAATTGGTGATATTTTAGATTAGCTAGTACATCATTGTTAAAGAAGGCTTAATAAAGAATTCTTCCTCTAAGAACACAAAAATTTTATTCAAGAAATGAAGAATACAGTAAGAATTAGACTGATCCAGCATTAATTTATATTGAACTTTGTTCCCAATAAGGAGGGATATTGTTAAACTTATTAAAAGCCTGTACTCAACAAAAATTTCAAGTCTCTAAAAAGGTTTTCTAAATACAGATGTTTTGCTTTGTTTAAAATAGTAAAAAAGAACATAGGGTGAGGAAGAGAAGAAAATAAAGAATGATTAGCCTCCCTAATTCTCCTCAGAATGTTGTATATTAGCAGATATATTCTAGATTATTCACATCTCATAAACAACAGAATCAAGAATCTATTTTTATGAATGAATAAACGTCTTCTAAGGACTGACCTTGGATACAAAGGAAAAACATAAATGTTAAAAATGAAGTTGGTGGGAAGCGGGTGTGGCTCAATGGATAGAGCTCCCGTTAACCATATGGGAGGCCCCGGGTTCGCTTCCCGAGGCCTCCTTGTGAGAGCAGGCCAGCCCGCGCGGCACGGTGGGCAGATGCAGCAGGACCTCACAGCAAGGGGGAGATGAGCAGACACGGAAGAAACACACAGCGAATGGACACAGTAAAACACAAGCAGCAAGGGGGGCATAAATAAATAAATAAATAAATCTTAAAAAAAAAAAAAA
>JAQZBX010044027.1:0-21482 GCA_029593785.1 Cabassous unicinctus
CCTCTAAATTTAATAATACAAAGCCCACTACGAGAAACAGACTGGATAGTTAGGCCTTTTGTATGATTCCAATTGTAAGAGGGGGGATTGGAGCAATTGCCTCGTAGTAGGGCAAAACGGAGGAGAGGCACAACCAGCAATCCCGGGTGAGGTTGGGATTGGAGGTATTTAAGCTGGAAAGAGAAGCAGTGAGGAGGGATAGGAACGGGTTGGCAAGTGATAGAGAGACGTTAGAGGATTTTGGTGAAGTAGAGGGGGTGTAAGTTGTACTAGAGGATGAGAGTGAGGAAGAGGAAGCAGGAGGCTTAGTTTGAAACCACAACAGAATTAATTTGACATATTTTAATTTTATTTCTACTTATGTAAATATAAAATTATTTATATTTGACAACTGTGATCAATGATACTGAAAATATCATTTTAAAATATTTTACTTAATAAATTGAAAAGATTTTTTTTATGTCTAAATAGAAAATAAGTTTAGGTTATCAATACAGTTGTTATTTATATGCTACTATTATTATTGTTATTGCTATTATTGTTGTTACTGTTTCTAGGCTAATTAGATAAAGAGCACTGGTCAATAAACAATTTGGATTTATAGCCCCAACTTTAGACTGGTAGACCATAACTAGAAACACATCATATAATTCAATTTCATCCAATAGCCTAGAGTCACCACACAAGCTCTGTTGCAATTATGTGTTTACTTTTGAGATACTAAGTAATCTTTTGAGTGTCTTGAATAACCTCATAGAAACACCAATGAGCTTTTACACTCTTCTCAGATTTATATATATTTACAAGTAGTAATACATTTTAAATGTAATACCAGGGTATATAATGCAATGAGATTTCAATTACTCTTCCTAAAATAGTGCCAAATTTACTTTGAAAATAATTGCAATTTTCACATATATGTATCCTTACACCCTTTCATTTCTATTTCCTCTTACTCTAAACCTGTACTTAAGTGAGCCTTAGTACAGTGCTAAAAGAAATCAAGAGTCATTACCATTTGATATTTCAAATCCATAGTATCATGTTTTCTTTCTTGCCTTCTAATAAAATATTGGACTGCCATCTTAGATAATAAAGTGAAATCTTATTTCAAAATGACTTAGCTCCTAAAAGAAAAATATATTGGATTATCAATCATACTTTCCTCAAATTTGAAATTCATTTAACCTTGGCCATTTCATTTTCTCATACGAAACATTTCAAGTGTTCAGGTGGCATTGCCACAGTGGGTGGAGATCCACACAAAAGAATATCCAATTCCCATCCTGGGGAGTTCTGCCACATTCTCTAATGGGACAGCAAGAATCCCCTGAGTACAGGAACAGTGAATAGTGAAGGAAGATGGGTCATTGATGGGTATTTGAGATGGATGACGGTACTTCTGAAACTTTTCTTTTGAAATTGAAACTTAACCTAATGTTATAGGTTGCCTAAAAGTTACATCCTGAGAGCCTCCTTGTTGCTCAAATGTGGCCTCTCTCTAAGCCAAACTCAGGATACTATCACTGGCATGGGACAAGACACCAAGGGATGAGCCTCCCTGGCACAAAGGGATTACTACCAAGCACCAACTAGCAATGCAACTAGAAAAAGACCTTGAACAAAAGTGGGAAATGGTAAAGACAAATGAGTTTATATAGCTGAGAGAATTCAAAGTGAGTTGGGAGGTCATTCCAGAGGTTACATTTAGGCATGTTTCAGCAGGATCTCATTGACTGCCACAGTAAATATTGCCTCAAATAGCAGGGCTCCTGAGAGCTCTGGAGACATCTGGACACAATAGGCAGAACTTACAGCACAGGAGGTTGGTGCTTTGTCTGTGGGCCCTACTTTGGAATTTATGCTCCCCAGTGTGACAGAGTTGGACTCAGTTGTGGTTTCCCTACACATGGCTCTTCTGCCCCTTCTATTCAAACTCTAGTACTAGAGTTGATAGGTTTATGTCAAAGAGACTTAAATCTTTGGGCTGTCCATGTGCCAGTTGGGCCCTGAATTTTGACAGAGTTGCAACACCCTCTCTCTAGTTCATTGGACTCACCCAGTACACCTCTCTCTAGTTCATTGAACTCACTCAGTACACCATACCAAGGAATGAGATTCTACACCTGCAAGGAAGATAGTCACATCCATTTGCCTCATGTTTTCTAAGCCCCCTCTCATTTAGAAGTGGAGTGGACATCACCATGCCAGAATCCTCAGGATTGGGGAATGAATGTGGAGGCAGTAGCCACCAGAGGTTTTGAGGGGATGGAAAGGGGAAAAATAGGTGTAATATGGGTGTATTTTGGGGACATTGGAATTGTCCTGAATGATATTGCAATGACAGATACAGGACATTATATATCTTGTCATAGCTTACATAATTGTGTGGGAGAGAGTTTAAAATATAATGGAAACTATAATAAACACTTAGTGGCAATGCTCCAATATGAATTCTTTATTTATAATATGATGAAGAATGTTGTTAATGTGGGAAAGTGTGGGAGGGGTATGGAATGGGTCTATGGGAATCCCTGACATTTTTAATGTATCATTTTTATAATGTAAGTTATCTTTAAAACCAAAAAAATAAAATAAAATAAAAAAACAAAAAAAATTTGAATTTCCTTTATACTTGGCCATTTAGATTCAGGAAAAGAGGACATGTTTGCCTTCTTTGTTTTTTCTTACTTTAAATTTCCTCTATTTACTGTCTATTTCTAAGGCCCTTTCAGATATGGATGAGTTAAAAAGAAAGAAGATATAAAGAGATGTGAAAGTTTGCATATGTGTATACATTGGAAATTGAAAAGTGTGTACTCTGGGTGTGAATCAATGTACCTTTAAAGACCTGTACATTTTTGCAGACTTTTATTCTTCTTAAACCAATATATATTTAATGGTGTTTACTTTTTAAACCAGTTTTGTTGAGATTGAATTAACATACCAGAAATGTTTAATATGTTGAGTAATCAATTCAATGGTTTGAGTGTACTTATAAGGCTTTGCAGTGGTCACCACAATTAAAACTAGATCATTTAAAACCTTTTTCAAAAGAAACACCATCTCTATTAGGAATCCTTATTTTTTCCCCTACTCTCTCAATTATAGGCAACCAATAATCTACTTTTTTTTTTGAGAGTTTCAAATAGGTTTTCACTCATTTTCTTGTCTGACATTAAATTGGCATGAAAAGCAAATAGTTTAAAGAAAGTGAGTATATTGAAATGTTTATAACATGAATGTTAAAATCATGACAATGTCCAGTCAACACCCACATGTCAGCCTACAACCAGAGCTGGAGAAGGGAAGATTAACAAATCAACTGTCACAAAAACAAAACATCACTGAATGAATCAGAAATATGAGATCAGTTAATTCAGAAACTGGTGAAGAGGAAAATTTGTTTTCGTTTCCCCTGGGAACATCATTTGTGTGGCAGTTTGAGATTATTTTATGAATTCGCAGAAGAGAAAGATTATGTTTGTGATTCTAGAGATTTGCCTTTTCTGAAACTTTTATATAAATGGAATAATACATTCTATGGTTTATTATGACTGGCTTCTTTCTCTAAACCTAATGTTTTAAGGGATTGTCCATTCTCTAGTGTGCATCAGTACTTTAATTCTGTTTACAGACCAATATTATTCCCTTGTATGTGTGTACAAGACTTTATTTTTACATTTTTCAATTCAGGGAAATTTCTTTCACTTTTTCACTACCATGAATAATTTTCCATATATATTTGCATACAAATATTTATTTGATATACATTCTTATTTATATACTCATTCATTTATATTAAAGCAGTTGTAAGTTTAAAGAAAAATCATGTAGTTAGTAGAGATTTCCCAAATACCCCTCCTCAAATGCAGTTTTCTTTATTATTAACATTTTCCATTTGTGTCGTACCTTTGTTTCATTTTATGAAAAAATATTATTGTAAGCTTTAACTATTATCTGTTTTATATTAGGGATCACTCTTCACTCTGTGTTGCAGAGTTCTATGATGTTTTTTAAATTTTATTCTGGCAGCATATATACAATGCAAAATTTACCATTTTATTCATTTTCAGATACACAATTCAGTAGTTTTAATTATATTCACAATGTTGTGTCAGTATCAAGCACTATCCTTTACCAAAACTTTATAATTTCCCCAAATGCAAACTCCTTAACAATTAAACATTATCTCCCTAGTAATCCATATTCTAATTTATGACTTTATGGCTTTCCATGATCTAATTAATTTATATAAGAGCATACAATATTTGTAATTTTGTATTTAGTTTATTTCATTCAACTTGAGGTCTTCAAGGTTTATCCATGTTGTAGCATGTATGAGAATTTCCTTTTAGGGCCAAATGATATTCCATTTGTGTGTATACTAAATTTTGTTTACCCATTCATCCATTGAAGGACATTTAGAGTGCTTTCACCTTTTCCAATTCTGTATAATGTCAATATGAACATTGGTGTGCTTATATCTCTTTGAGTCACTGCTTTCAATTATTTTGGGCATGTAACTAGAAGTAGTGTTACCAAGTTATATAGTAACTCTATCCTTAACATTCTTAGGACCTGAAAAACTGTTTGCTCCAAAGGTGGCACCATTTTACATTCCCATAAAAAATATACAAGTAAAAAAAAAAAAATCCAAGTATTCCTAATCCTCCACATTCTCTACAAATTTGTTTTATTTTTTTCATAGTGGCCATTCTAGTGGGTGTGAAATGGTATACCATTGTGATTTTGATATGCATTTTGATAATGGCTGATGATGGTGAGCATCTATTCATACACTTATTGTCTATTTGTATTTATATATTTTTTTAAGAAATGCCTATTCAGGTATTATCTATATTTTTTAAGTTTGGGTGATTGTCTTTTTGTTTTTGAGGTGCAGATGATCTTTGTATATTCTGGATATTTAAACACATCAGATATATGGTTTCCAATATTTTGTCCAATTGTTTATGTTGTCATTTAACTTTCTTAAAAGAATCTTTTGATGCACATATTTCTTTTTAAATTTTAATGAAGCCCCTTTTACCAATTGTTTTTTATTTTATTTTATCTTATCACTCAAGGTTTTGGTGTAAAGGCTAAGAAAGAATTTCCTAACCCAAGATCTAGAAGATAATTCCCTATATTTTCTAAGTTTTCTTTTTAAATTTAATTTTTGTATATGGTGTAAGGTTCTGGCCACCACCATTCTTTTCCATATGGATATCCAGTTTTACCAATACCATTTGTTGAAGAGACTATTCATTCCTCATTGATGAGATTGGGCACGTTCAGGGTGGTATGGCCATAGACTATTCTTTCCTCATTGAGTGGACATTACACACTCGGGAAAATCCATTGACCATAGATATGAGCATTTATTTTTGAACTGTCATTTGAATGCATTGATCCATGTCTATACATGTGCCAATAATATGATTTGATTACTGTAGCTTTGTAATAAGTGTTAAAATTGGGAATTGTGAGTCATCCAACTTGGCCCTTCTTTTTCAGGATGTTCTTGGCTGTTAGGGTCCCTTTAACCTTCCATATAAATTTGGTGATAGCCTTTTCCACTTATACAAAGAAGGCTGCTGGAATTTTGTTTAGGATTGCATTTTATATGTTAATTGTTTTGGGTAGAAGAGACATCTTAATATTTGATTTTCCATTCTATGAATGCAAAATATCCCTCCATTTAGGTAGGTCTTTAATGTCTTTCAGCCATATTTTATAGTTTGCTGCTTTTAAATGTTTTACATAATTGGTTATAATCTTACATATTTGATTATTTTAGTTGCTTTTGAAAGCTGAATTCTTCTCTTGATTTTGTCTTCAGATTGCTCATTACTAATGAATAGAAACTCAATTGATTTTGCATTCTGATCTTGTACCCAGCCACTTTATTGAATTTATTTATCTATATACATATTTTTATTTTCAGGATTTTCTATGTATCAAATCATGCCATTTGCAAAGAGAGACAATTTTAGTTATTCATTTCCAATTTGGATGTTTTTTAAAATCTGTTTTCTTGCCTAATTACTTTAGTTAGATAGCCCAGGACAATGTTGAATGAAAGAAGACATGGTGAGCACCCTGGTCTTCTTTATCTTATGGGGAATGCTTTTAGTTTTTCACTGTTGAGAATGATGTTAACTGTTGGTGTTTCATATATGTCCTTTACCATACTGAGGAAGTTTTATTCTTAGTATTCTAAATATTTTTATTAAGAACAGGTGTTGGCCAAGGGATTGCTACCAAGCACCAATTAGCAATGCAACTGGAAAAAGACCTTGAATAAAAGGGGGAAAAGGTAAAGACAAATGAGTTCATAAGGCTAAGAGATTTCAAAATGAGTCAGGAAGTCATCCCAGAGGTAATGTTTACACGCACCTCAGTAGGATCTCATAGACTTCCAAAGTGAATATCACTCCAAATAGTAGGACTCACGAGGGCTCTGGAGACACCCAGGTCCTATGTCAGGGCAGATAGCTCCAGAGTTTGGTGCCTTGCCAGTGGGCCCTATTTTGGGGTTTGTGCTCCTAAGAGTGATGGAGTTGGACTCAATTATGTTTTCCTGCACAGAGCTCATCTGTCCCTTCTATTTAAACCTATACTTGGGGCTGGAGCTTGTAGGTGTACATTCAGATTCGAGTCTTTGGACTGTGTGTCAACTGGGCCCAGAACCTCGGCAGAGTTGCAACACTTACTCTACAGCTCTCTGTACTAACCTAGGACAGCTGGCGGGGAGATGATGATGGACAATGGCCGTCCTAGGAAATGGAGTGAGTCTGCAGGTACAGGCAGGATTGGCCCATCCATCCTCCCCATGGGAAATAAGCCCCCTCTCAATTGGAGGTGAAGTGAACATCACCATCCCAGAATCCTTGGGATTGAGGGAAGAGCTATGGACTAGAGTGGATTTACTGGTATTCTACTATAGATATATTGTGATTCTAGCAATTGAAAAATTACAACATTGATGTGGAGCCAGTGGCTACTGGAGGTTCTGAGGGCAGGGAGAAGGAAAAACAGGTGTAATATGGGGCCTTTTTTGGGAATTGGGAATTGTCCTAAGTGATGTTGCAATGAGAGATATAGGCCACTTTATATCATTACATAATATGCAGAACTGTGTGGGAGAGCATGTAGACTACAATGTGAACTATGGTCCATGCTTAATGGCAAAGCCCCAGGATGCCTTTATCAATTGCAATGAATGTGCCACACTAATGAAGGGTGTTCATGTAGAAAGGTGTGGAAGGTGTGGGGAGTGAGACATATGGGAATCAATATAACTTTTCTGTAACATTAATGTATTCTAAGTATCTTTTTAAAATAAAATAAAATACAGGTGCTGGATTTTTTCAAATACCTTTTCTTCATCAATTGAAATGATCATGTTTTATTTTCTCTCTCACTCTCTTCATTTTATTGATGTGGTGTAAGACATTAGTTCATTGTCTTAAGCTGGATAAATATTAAATTTTCAGGATAAATAACACTGAATCATGGTGTATAATTATTTTTATGTACTATTCGACTCAGTTGCTACTATTTGATGAGGAATTTGTATCTATATTCATAAAGGATAATGGTATGTGTGATGGTTAGGTTTAATGTGTCACCTCGGCCAGATAATTGTTTCCATGTGTTTGTTCCAGCAAACACCAGGCTAATTGTAATACAAAAGCATTTATGGACTTCAATCACCAGTGAGGTTACTGTGTGGATGGCTGATAACATCTGCATCAATCAAGGAGATTACATCATCAATGGGTGACGCTTTTAGGCAATCAGTTGAATGCCTTAAAAAGTGAAGTGATTTCAACAATCAGAGAGCAATTTCCAGCTCATTGTTGGTCAGGCAACTTCTCCCAGAAACTCAAAGACATTTCATCGGACTTTCATCGGAGCCCCTGTTTTGCAGCCTGCCTGCAGAACCTGGACTTGTGCATCCCCCCGGTCACATGAGAGAGTCTTTTAAAATTTCATATTATTGACAGATATCTCTGTTGATTCTGTTGCCTGAGAGAACCCTGACTAATACAGCTTGGTACCGGGAGTGGTTCTTGAGCAACAGAGTCTTAAACATGGGATGTCTGAGGTGGTTTTGGGAGTTTTGTAATTGGCTCTCTACTCTAATTGGACTCAGGGGTACTAATTACTACCTATCCAATAATGAAGAGTTTGCTAACAGTCCATGGCGTGAGCTGGCAATAGAAATACCTAAAATAGCATGACTGGAATCCCCTACTTCCATGCTTATAAGAAGCAAGGATCTGGGTGAGAGTGTTTTCAACACTTTAAAAGAATTTTGTGGAGTCAAAAAGTATGATGATGTTGGCTGGCTCCTCCTAGATACTCTGGATACAGTTACAAAAGAAAGAGATGAGGTGAAGTCTTCAATTTTGAAACTTAAATGCCATATGAATGATATGAAAGTTTCTATGTGTGCCGTGAAAGAAAAAAAAAATATTGTCTCCTGTAGCCAGAGATTTGAGATATTTGTGAATCAAACCCAGACTTTCATTGTATGAGTAGCAGAATTACAGAGTAAACTAAAATCTCAACCTCACAGGGTTTCTGCAATTAAAGTGAAGGCATTGATTGGAAAGGAGTGGAACCCCGAGGATTGGGACGGAGACATATGGGATGATGATAATATTGGTGGGGACATTGGAACCCTAAATTCTGTTGAGACCTTACCAGGTAAACTTGCGATGGCCTGCCCTGTGGGGACCACACCATGTCAAACTTTTATCATCCAGCCTCCAGCCTGCCCCAGGGAGTCCAGACTTCCTTCCAGTCCTGAGGTGGGTAAAAGCCAAATGGAAGCCTGCACTTCCCAGCCTCTGGCCTGCCCCAGGGAGTCTGGACCTCCTCCCAGTCCTGAGGCAGTTACCAGCCAAACTCCAGCATGCACTGCCCAACTTCTAGTCTGCCCTGAGGAATCTGTCTTCCAACCCCTGCCTGAGGAGATTAATCCTGTCTCACTAGAAGAAAATGCAAAGGAATGCCTTCAGGTCAGTAGCCTGCAAGACATCTCTAATCCTTCTCCTTCCCCAAAACCCCCACAACTCTTTCTTTGAGACCTATTACTAGACTAAAATCACAAGAAGTCTCCAAAGGTGAAATACAAAGTGTGACCCATGAGGAATTACACTATACTCTGAAAGAACTGCATGAGTTTTCCAACTTATATAGACAGAAATCAGGGGAATATGTGTGGGAATGGATACTAAGGGTATGGGATAATTGTGGAAGGAATATAAAGTTGGATCAGGCTGAGTTTATTGATATGGGCCCACTAAGCAGAAATTCTGGATTCAGTGCTGTAGCTCGAGGCATTAGAAAGGGCTCTAACAGTTTGTTTGGGTGGCTGACTGAAGCATGGAACAAATGATGGCCTAGCATGTCTGATGTTGAGATGCCTAATGTGCCATGGTATACAGTAGATGAGGGGATTCAAAGGCTTAGAGAGATTGGAATGCTAGAATGGAATTACCATTTGAGACCTGCACACCCACCCCAGGAATATCCAGAGGACACACCTTTAACCAGGACTGTGAGGAATAAATTTGTAAGACTAACTCCATCTTCTCTGAAGAGCTCTGTGGTTACTCTTCTCTGCAGTCCATATATTACTATTGGGAGTGGGCTGTAATGGAATTGGAATCCTTAAACATTAAGGGAATGATCAGATCTCGGCCCCGTAAAAGTCAAGTATCGGCAGTTAATCGCCAAAGGCAAGGTGGGCGTGGCTACCACAATGAAAGACAGATTCAAAACAGCACACAGAATAGTCTGAATCGCATGGAGTTATGGCGTTGGCTAATAGATAATGAGGTACCTAGAAGTGAAATACATGGGCAGTCTACTGAATTTCTTCTGGATCTGTATAAGAAGAAGAGTTCTAGGTCAAGTGAAGAAAATCCTAACTCAAATTACAGACACAAGAATCACAGCCCCTTAATCAATTCCCAGACTTGAGACAGTTTACAGACCCAGATCCCCTTGAATGAGGAGGCCAGTTCCCCTTGTGGAAGGATCCTGTTAAAGTGCCAAAAATTTATAATGTTCATCTTCCTCCCACCTTTCCCCAGGGAGATATATGGCCTTTTTCCAGAGTAACTGTGCATTGGAGAAAAGGAAATGGTCAGACATTTCAGGGATTATTAGACACTAGCTCAGAAGTGACATTAAATCCAGGAGACCCAAAACATCACTGTGGTCCATCAGTCAGAGTAGGGGCTTATGGAGGTCAGGTGATTGATGGAGTTTTAGCTCAGGTCCATTTCACAGTGGGTGCAGTGGGTACCCAAACACATACTGTGGTTATTTCTCCTGGTCCAGAATGTGTAATTGGAATAGACATATACAGTAACTGGCAGAATCCCCACACTGGATCCCTGATTTGTGGAGTGAGGGATATTATGATTAGAAAGGCCAAGTGGAAACCTCTAGAACTGACCCTGCTTAGCAGAATAGTAAATCAAAGGCAATACCAGATTCCTGGATGTATTGCAGGAATTAGTGCCACCATCAAGGATTTGAAGGATGCAGTGGTGGTGATTCCCAACATATCCCCATTCAACTCTCCTATTTGGCCTGTGCAGAAAACAGATGGATCTTGGAGGATGACAGTAGATTATTGTAAACTTAACCAGGTGGTGACTCCAATTGCAACTGTTGTCCCAGATGTGGTATCATTGCTTGAGCAAATCAACACTTCCCCTGGTACCTGGTCTGCAGCTGTTGATCTGGCAAATGCTTTTTTCTCAATTGCCATGAGTAATGACAACCAGAAACAGTTTGCTTTCAGCTGGAAAGGCCAACAGTATACTTTCACTGTCCTGCCTCAGGGGTATATCAACTCTCCAGCCCTATTTCATAATATTGTCCACAGGGACCTTGATCAGCTCTCCTTCCCACTAGACATCACACTGGTCCATTGTATTGATGATATCATGTTGATAGGACCTACTGAGCAAGAAGTAGCAAAGACTCTAGATTTAGTGGTAAGACCTTTGAGTGGGAGAGGATGGGAGATAAACACAACAAAAATACAGGGTCCTTCCACCTCAGTGAAATTTCGAGATGTCCAGTGGTGTGGAGCCTGTTGAGATATCCCTTCTAAAGTAAAGGATAAACTGTTGTTCCTGGCCCCTCATATGACTGAAAAACAGGCATAACGCTTAGTTGGCCTCTTTGGATTTTGGAGACAACACATTCCTCATTTGGATTTGCTACTCCAGTCCATTTACCAAGTGACCAGAAAAGCTGCTTATTTTGATTGGGGACTGGTAAAGAGGAAACCCTGCGACATACCCAGGCTGCTGTACAAGCTGCACTACAACTTAGACCATATGATCCAGCAGATCCTATGGTGCTGGAAGTTTCAGTGCCAAATAGAGATGCTGTCTGTAGACTTTAGCAGGCCCCTATAGGGGAATTACAATGCAGACTCTTAGGATTTTGGAGCAAAGCCTTGCCATCCTCTGCAGATAACTAGTCCCCTTTTGAGAAGCAGCTTTTGGCTTCCTCCTGGGCCTTAGTAGACACTGAATGCTTAACCATGGTCCATCAAGTTACCATGAGACCTGAGTTACCTATCATGAGCTGGGTATTGTCTGATCCACCACACCATAAAGTTGGGCATGCACAGCAGCACTCCATAATAAAGTGGAAGTGGTATATATGAGATAGGGCTCAAGCAGGTCCTGAAGGCACAAGTAAGTTACATGAGGAAGTAGCCCAAATGCCCATGGTCACCACCACTGTCATGTTAACTTCCCTTTCCAGCCCATAGCTTTGGCCTCTTGGGGAGTCCCTTACAATCAGTTGACTGAGGATGAGAAAACTCGGGCCTGGTTTACAGATGGTTCTGCACGATATGCAGGTACCACCCAAAAGTGGACAGATGCAGCACTGCAGCCCTTTTCTGGGACATCCTTGAAGGATCACAGTGAGGGCTAAACCTCCCAGTGGGCATAGCTTGGAGCAGTGCACCTAATTGTTCATTTTGCTTGGAAGAAGAAATAGCCAGAGATGCATTTGTACACTGATTCATGGCCTGTTGTCAATGGTTTGGCTAGATGGTCAGGGGCTTGGAAGGAGGATGATTGGAAAAATGGTGACAAGGAGGTCTGGTGAAGAGCTATGTGGATAGACCTTTCTGAGTGGACAAAAATCATGAACATATTTGTATCTCATATGAATGCTCACCAGAGGGTGACTTCAGCAGAAGAAAGGTTTGGTAATCAAGTGGATAAGATGACCTGCTCTTTGGCTAATGCTCAGCCTCTTTCCCCAGGCACTCCTGTCATTGCCCAATGGGCTCATGAACAAAGTGGCCTTGGAGATAGGGATGGGCTCAGCAACATGGACTTTCCCTCACCAAGGCTGACTTAGCTACAGCCACTGCTGAATGCCCAATCTGCCAGCAGCAGACACCCAAACTCAGCCCCAGATAAGGCACCATTCCTCGAGGTGACTAGCCTGCTATCTGGGGACAGGTTGACTACATTGGGCCACTTCCACCATGGAAGGGGCAGCAGTTTGTTTTAACTGGATTAGACACATACTCTGGCTATAGGTTGCATTTCCAGCACACAATGCTTCTTCCAAAACTACCATCCATGGACTTACCGAACGTCTTATCTACCACCATGGCATTCTACACAGCATTGCTTCTGTTTAAGGAACCATTTCACAGCAAATGATGTGCAGGAATGGGCACATTCCCATGGAATTCACTGGCCTTACCATGTTCCCCATCAGTCTGAAGCAGCTAGATTAATAGAACGGTGAAATGGCCTTTTGAAGTCTCAATTATGGCACCAACTAGGTGGCAATGCCTTGCAAGGCTGGGACAATGTTCTCCAGGAAGCTATGTATGCTCTGAATCAACATCCTTTCTATGGTGCTGTTTCTCCCATAACCAGGTTTCATGGGTCCAGGAATCAAGGGGTGGAAATGGGAGTGTCACCACTCACTATTACCCCTAGTGTCCCATTAGGAAAATTTTTGCTTCCTGTCTCTGCAACCTTAAGCTCTGCTGGTCTACAGGTTTTAGTCCCAAAAGGAGGAGTGCTTCCACCAAGGAACCTAGCAATGATTCCATTGAACTGGAAGTTAAGACTACCACCTGGCCACTTTGGGCTCCTCTTACCTGTGAATCAACAGGCAAAGAAGGGAATTACTGTACTGGCTGTGGTGATTGATCCTGACTATCAAGGGGAAATAGGACTACATCTACGTAATTGGGGTAAAGAAGAGTTTGCGTGGAATGCAGGAGATTATCTAGGGCATCTGCTAGTACTGCCATGCCCTGTGATTAAAGTCAATGGAAAATTGCAATAAACCAGAATCTTTGGGAATGACAGTTTGGGTCACCCCACCAGGCAAAGATCTATGGCCAGCTGAAGTGCTTGCTGAAGGTAATGGGAACATGGAATGGGTAGTGGAAGAAGGTAGTGATAAATATGAACTTAGACTATGTGACCAGTTACAGAAATGAGGACTGTAATAGTCATGGACACTTCTTCCTTGATTCATTATGAGTACGTTTGTATATGTACACAAAACCAATTTCTTGTTTTCTTCCACAACCTTTTCCCCTATCATATGAAAAGTTGTATTAATTTCACATCATAATATTTAAGGATGTCAGTTTTAAGTGTGACTATTACCCAAGGACTTGCACCCTATTCTGTGGGGAATCAATGCGTTTCTGTTTGCATGAAGGGGAGTTGAACATTGTTAAGCGGAAATATATATGTATGCTTGTCTGTTATTGTTTTTACTTAGAAACTAAGTATGGTTTAGGGTAATGTGTATGACGGCCAAGTTGACAAGGGGTGGACTGTAATGGTTACGTTAAGGTGTCAACTCGGCCAGGTAATTATTTCCAGGTGTTTGTTCCAGCAAGCACTGGGCTAATTGTAATACAAAAGTATTTATGGACTTCGATCACCAGTGAGTTTACTGCATGGATGGCTGATTACATATGCATCAATCAGGGAGATTACATCATCACTGGGTGATGCTTTTATCCAATCAGTTGAATACCTTAAAAGGGGAAGTGATTTCAACATTCAAAGAGCGTTTCCCAGTTTGTCATTGGACAGGCCACTTCTCCCAGAAACTCATCAAGGATGTTTCACCAGACTTTCATCAGAGTCCCTGGTTTGCAGCCTGCCTGCAGAACCTGGACTTGTTCACCCCCTACAGTAGCGTGAGAGACTCTTTTAAAATCTCATATTATTGATAGATATCTACTGTTGATTCTGTTTCACGAGAGAACCCTGACTAATATAGTATGTAATTTTCTTTTCTTGTGGTATCTTTACTTGGCTTTGGTATTAAAGGTGATGCTGGACTTGTAGAAAGAATTAGGAGATGTTCCCTTCTCTTCAATTTTTTGGAAGAGTTTGAGGAAGATTGATGTTAATTCTGTTGGAATGATTGGCAAAATTCACCAAGGTAACCCTCAGGTCGTGCTCTTTTTAGAAATGTTTTTGATTTCTGATGCAATCTTTTTACTTTTTATTTATTGTAATATTCCATTTATTTTTGAATCAGTGTAGGTAATTTTTGTGTGTCTAAGTATTTTTCCCATTCATCTATGTTTTCTAATTTTTTGGCATGCACTATTTCACAGAATTCTCTTTATATTTGTGGTCTTAGAAGTAATGTACCCATTTTTAATTGTAGAGTTATTTGCATTTTTTTCTTGTCAGATTAGGTAATACTTTGCCAATTTTAATGAGCTTTCAATGAATTTTCTTTTGGTTTCATTGTTTCTTTTTATATATATACTGTTTTTCATTTATTGCTGCTCTAACCTTTGTCATTTTCTTCTAATTTCTCCATTCAGTTTAATTTGCTATTCTGCTCCTAATTCTTGTAGATTTGAGGTTAGACTTTTATCATCTTTCTTCTTTTTGAAAGTAAGCATTTAGAATTATAAATCCCCCCTATCAGCACTGCATTACCTGTATTTTATAATTTTGGGTATGTTTTGTTTCCATTTTCATTTACTAGAAGATTTTTCCTAAATTCCTTTGGATTTCTTCTTTAACCTCTGTTGTATAAATATGTGTTTGTTAGGCACTGAAGCTGGGTCTTGGGGGATAACCAGAGATGTAGAGAAAAAAACATTTTAAGGTGAGAGTTAGTCAGAACTTAGTTTTATTATGTCTGCAGACAGGAGCCAAAGTCGGTCTAAAGTAACTCAGACCTGATTCCTTGTGCTGCTGTTTTACTCATGCTTAAATACCTAAGTTACCACTTAGCATTTTCTTTGAATTTGTATTAGTTTCTATGCATATGGATGAACATACAAAGCTAGTTATATAATTGTGTGATTAGTATGTTTAGAAAATCATGCTTGCACCTACATTGCAAGATCAAAAAAGGGTGATTAACTCCACCCTTGGGTGGGAATTTTACTATGTTAATTAAGTAAGTTGATGTGAGGGCAGCCAGGGGCTCCTTCTGTGCAGGTCTGGCCAACAACTTGAAGCTGGTTTTTCATACTTCAATGCTTCAAAGGAAAGTTCATGACCATAAGAAATGAAATTTTGCACTAAAGAGAGGGTTGCATCACATTACTTTTTAATTTACATATAATTCTTTCCTTTGTATCCTAGGAACAGGGAAAGAAACAAGTTACTTTCAGCTATTTGGTCATCATACATCCATCATATTGATTAATATTTTGGAGTTTTCTAATTCTCCCTCTGTTACAGAGTTCTAGCTTCATTCCATTGACTTTGGAGAAGATAGATTGCATGATTTTAATATTTTTAATTTTATTGAGACTTGGTTTGTGACCTGATACATAATCTGTCCTGGAGAATGGCCCAAGTGAACTAGAAAAATATGTATACATCTTTTCTGCTGGATGAAGTGTTCTATATTTTTCTGTTAGTCTATTTGCTTTTATAGTATTGTAGATGTTTTATTTTACCTTTCCAATCTTCTGTCTAGATTTTCTGTGCATACTGAAAGTAGTGTATTGAAGTGTCCTACTAGAAATGTAGAACTGTCTATTTTTCCTTACAAATCTGTCAAAATATGCTTCCTATAATTGGAAGCTCTCTTGTTAATTCCATATATATTTATAGTTATTATATCTTCTTTTTGCATTGACTCTTGTATCAATATATAATATTCTTCTACATCCCTTGAAACAGATTTTGGCTTAAAACAATTTCCTATTATATTAGTATACTATACTAATTATTTTAGTTGCTATTTTTATGGAAAACTTTGTTCCGTAGTTCCACTAGCAACCTACCTTTTTCTATATTGCCATAGTGGTTTCTATTTCTAAAATTGGTTTTTAACTGAACCTGAAAGTTGAAGAAAAATTAATCACATCCTTATGGATAAGTTTGGAATATTCCCCACAAAATGTAATGAGGAGACAATTTAAGGATGGACTTTAAGGAATTTCTCCTATTTTTAATGATTTAGCTTGTGTGATGGTTACCTATATGTCTCTTGGTGGCTATACTATTGTTTCCAATTGTTTTGGTCACAATTGTTTCATGTAGATGTTGCTGGGAAGGTGTTCATTGGTTTATTAACATCTACAGTCAGTTAATTTTCAGTAAATATTACCTCAATGATGCAGATGTTACTTTTCCAATCAGTTGAACAGCTTAGGAGTGAAAGTTAGCTTTTCCTCCTGAAGAAGAATTTCTGCCTCTACTACAACATCAACTCTGGTCTAAGTTTCAAACATATTGACATCTCATAAAAATATTAGACTCAAGACTGCAAAAACAATGCTGAATTTCCAGGATGCAGGCCTGTCCTGTGGATTTTGGTCTTGCAAAGGCTCCACAGTTTTATGAGCCAATTTCTTAAAATACATCCATTTATATATTTTTTCTCTCTTTGGAGGACCACATGGTGACACACATGAGTATTTAGAGTGGGGATAGAGGAACAGATTCTTACAGATTAATTTTCTGAAGTGTTTCTGGGTATCTGTAATTGATTAGTTAATTTGATTAGATTTAAACACAATAATGACTCTATATACAGAGATAAAATGGGCATTGATAATCCTTGTCATGATAAGGCAATTGAGCTAAGAAAATATTACCATTGAATATTGATAAAAAAACTAATAAGAGACAAGTAGCTGGGTGACTGTATTCCATAAGTGAGAATATTTTTCAAGCTAACAAGTATAATGAGACAGTCTGTTGCTCATAATTGTTATGGTGAAAGTGAAGAAAGAAAATAATGTGTTCAAGAATTCAAATTCCCAGCTACTGCTGCATATAACCTGAAATTTTCTCTCTGTGACTTGAAAGAAACCATTATCTGCTGTAGCTGCAGAGCGAATATTTCTGAAATCAAATCCAGAATTTAATTTTGTGGGTGGCTAAATTATAACACATGGAATACTCAAGTATGAAGGGTGTCTGCTATTAAATTATGGGCTTTGACTGGGAAGTAACGGTATTCTGAAAATGCTAATGGGTATATAAAGAAGATTCTGGTGAAAATGGGGATCTTGCAATCCTAAATTCTCCTGTGCCTTCTTTTTGCCAGTAGATGAAGCCTTTCCATGTCTGCCTGAGATGAACCTTGCTTTTCCTGAGAAACCTCTAATATTTTATTTTGATTTAGATACCTTGTAACACACTGCTGATTCTTCTTTAGACCCACATCCAGGTTTTCTCTTTGCCATAGAGCTAAAACTAAGCTGAAGTCCCAGGAGATCTTGAACACTGAGAGGTACAAAGTGTGAACAATGAGTAGTGTGTGCCACTCAAAAAGAACTGCATGATTTTTCCAAATTATACACACAGAAATGTGGGGACATATGCAGCGCTCTACATTAAGATGTGTAATAATAATGAAAGGAACATAAATTTGGAAAAGTTCAAATTATTGATGTTGACCCATTAAACATAGATTTTTTATCTAGTGTTATAGAGCTTAGAAAGGACTCTAACAGTTTCATTGGTTGATTGGTTAAAATATGGACCAAATAATGTCTTACCTTAACTGAAGTTGAAATGCTAATACCACCTATGTATACTGCAGAATAAGCTACCAGAAGGCTGAGAAATATTGGTTTGTTAAAGTAGTTTTATAATGTAAGATCTGTTCAATCACTGTGGGAAGGTCCAGAAAATGCACAATTCAATGTTACCATGAAAAATAAAATTTTGTAAAGAGCCTTGACATCCTTGAAATGCTCTGTTGTCAATCGTATGCAGGTCATAAATTATGATGGGAACTGCTGCTCCAGAACTGGGATCCTTAAATACAATGGAGGTAATTGGATGCCAGCATGTCAGAGGAAAATTGGAGGTACACCATCTCCTAAGCAAAAGTGAGCATGACTAAAATAATGGACAACAGTGTTGAAGAAGTAATCACAATAATCTGACTTTCAGATATCTATGATATTGAATATTTGATCACAGTTTCCCTAAAAGAGAAATACATGGGCAGTCTACTATATATTTGTTTGATCTGTATAACTAGAGAAGTTCTGTATCCATTGAACAGAAGTCTAATGTGCATCAATAAAACATAGAGTCATGGTCTGTTAACCACTTTGACAGGATTGAGAGAGTTTATAGATCCTGAACCCCTGGAATTAATTGAAGTTCCCTACAGGAGGACCCTGTTACACTGCCAAAAATTAATACTGTTAATCTTTCTACAAGCCTTCCCCAAAGAGACCAATGGCTTTTTATTGGGTGACTGTGCATTGGGGAAAAAGAAACAATTAGACTTTGGGGCATTACTGGACTCTGTCTATGAAATGTCAATAATCCCAGGAGACCTATAGTATCATTGTGTTCCAGCAGTCAGAGTAAGTTCTTATGGAAGTCAGATGTATGATGGAGTTTTAGCTCAGGTCCATTGCAGAGTGGATCCAGTGGCTTCTTCAATGTATTCATGGTTAATGTACCAGAATACATTATAGGAATAGACATACTAAAAAATGAGTACTCTCCACATCGGTTCCCTCATCTCTGGATTTAAGGCGATGATGGTAGAAAAGGACAAATGGAAGCCTCTAGGGCTCTTCTGGGAAAATAGAGTTTGTAAAAAAAATGTTCTCCTGAATTGGGCATTACCTAAAGGGGATCTCTTTCTGAAAAGGATATTCCCCAGAAAACAAACACACATACATATACACAGACAATTGTCCTGCAGGGGCTTTAGGAGAAAATGGAACTCATCTGACAAGGTTGTTAATAAGAAACACTTTGTGTTCAGGCCAGTAGAGATATCTTATCAGAGATAAGAGATATCTTATCTGAGTGGACAAGCATGCCATACTAATCAATGAATATCTTCTCCCCACTTTCTGAGACAGCATTATGATAAATAGAAACTTAATATCAGCTTAACAGAACATTTCTTCACTTGCTTCCATGTGCATGCTATAAAACATTTCCTTTTAACCCCCTCAGTGAATCTCCCTTCTACTTTCTGAATAGGATGCTCCTGATTCATGATTCATTCCAAAAAAACTGTGAGATTCTAAATTGCACTGTTTTTCCTTTAACCTTAGATATCAAAAGCAAGCCCATATTCCTGGAGGAACTTTGTAGATTAGTGCCATTTCAAGGACTTGAAGAATGCATGGTTGATGATTACCCTAATGTCCCCTTTCAAGCTGACTAATTGGTCTATATGCATTACATGTGGTTCTGCATTATATGTAGGCAATACCCAAAGGTGGACAGGTGTAGCACTACAGCCTCTTTTGAGGATATCCCTGAAGGAGAATGGTAAAAAAAAATCCTCCCAGTAATCACGTAGATGTTCCTTCTGCATAGAAGGCAATATATGTGATTATGGACCCATTGGGTTTCTCTAATGGTTTGGATCGGAATGGACTCAGAAAGATCTTGATAGGAAAAGTAGTGACAAGGAAGCCTATGAAAGAGTTATGAAGATAGGCCTTTCTGAATGAGCAAAAACATGAAGATATTTGTGTCCTATGTGAATTCTCACCAAAGTATAACTTCAGCAAAGGTGGGTTTTAATAAGCAAGTGAACAAATGACCCATTCTGTGGATACCAGTGAGCCCCTTTCCCCAGTTACTCCTTTCATTGTCCAATGGGAACATGTACAAGTTTTCACAGTGGCAGGAATGGGGTTTATGCACAGACCCACCAACATGAGTTTTCTCTCACCAAAGCTGGTAAGTCTAGAGTAACTGATGAGAGCCAAATTAGTTGCAGGTTGATTACATTAGACTGCATACATCATGTAAGAAGCAGTGATTTTTCTTATTGGATAGAAAATTTGCATACAGATTTTTCTTCCCTTCATACAGTGCTTTTGCCAAAAGTACCATCTGTTGACTTACAATAAGCCTCATTCACTTTCATGATATTTGGAACCTCATTGCTTCAGATGAAGTAATTCACTTCAAAGAAACTAGAGTGTGACCAAGGGCCAATTTTACTTGAATACACTTTTCTTTACCATCATTTCAAATCATCTAGTTTGATAGAATAATGGAATGGCTTTTTGAATCTTCAGTTACAGTGTCAGCTAAGTGGCAAAAATTTGCAGGGTTCAAGCAAAGTTTTCAGGGAGTCCATATATGCTCTAAGTTGGTATTCAATATATCGTGCTGTTTCTCCCACAATCATGTGAGATAATACCTTCTTATAAGTCCCTTTATACACACAAATATACTCAAATCCTATTGGATCTATTTTTCTGGTACTATGATGAACCCTGACTGACTCAGCATAGTTGAATGCAGAATTTTTAAAACCAGAATTATCTAGATCATCATATGTGGTGTCCCATTATACCTTTCAAACCAATCTTTGACTTCCCTTGATCCTAAGATATATGAGTTAGATTACATTATGTACCCCAACAAAAGACATGTTCTTAATCTCAATCTGCATTGCTGTTGTATAAACATATTAGTGAAAAAAAAATTGAATATTTTGAGTCAGCAGGTGGACTCATTTGTGAATAAAATCTTCAAAGAGCCTGTTTAGAGGGTGGAAAATTGAATCTCAGTGGGTTTTAATACATCTTACTGGAGGCCTTATAAAGGAAAGAAACTAGAACTCAGAATTCAGTAAAATTTGAAGAGCAAGCACAAGGAGGACGAGATCACCATATGATGAAAAATGGTGAAGGAAGGCAAGTAACTCCAAGGACTGCAGAAAGCCAGAACCAGAATGTTACCGATTTTTTGGAAAAAGCATAATCTTACCACCACCTTGATTTTTGTCTTCTAATCTCCAAATACATGGGTCAATTATTTCCCATTGTTAATCCAACCTCTTTATGGTATTTATCATAGCCAAACTATGGCAAGGAGTTAATTAGTAAAGACAGAGACATTTAAATATAATTTTGTGTATTTGATATCACTTTGTATATTTGAAAGGCATGGAATTTCTCCTGGATTTGAATTGCAATGTGAGTTTTTTTTTTTGTTTTT
>JAQZBX010044028.1:8819-21587 GCA_029593785.1 Cabassous unicinctus
TGTTAAAGGATTTTGACTTTAAAATAAATCATGAATATTTTCTTTATAAGTCCTAAAAGGAAAACTTAAGTATAATAAATTCTAAACTATTTCACTGGCAATTATAAAAAAAAATTTAAGTCAAGGATTGGTCATATTCAGTCATAACCCACAATACTAACATCACTATTTGCATTGATAAATACATCATTTATTGTATTTTATTACCAAAAGATAAAATTTCATGAAAGAAAATTAGAAATAGAAAAAAAGAGTATTGTTTGTTCTCTAAGAGTATATATCATTCTGAACTTTCCTTCTGGATTCCTGGCAACCTCCAAGTTTAAAATTCCATCAATAGGCGTAGCCTATATAACATAAAACTCAGATGGCAGTATACACATATTTCTATTTGCTTTGGCAGAACTATCATCTCTCTTAACAAGACTTGGGTAATACATGAAAATCAATAAAATTATAGTTGGTTAAGAAAGACTACAGTCCTAGCTTATTCAGGGTTTCGCATTCCTCCTCTAAGGGAACAAAAATTCCACAGATTTTATGCCTCTTGGGGTGGGTCAGTGCAAGTTACTTGGACAAGTGAAGGTAGAAGATTTACATTTTTTTTTGTGGCAGTTCATTTTTATAAAAAAATAGATAACTACTTTAGACTTTGTAGAGAAATCTAGTCATTCTGGGAGCAGTGTCTTATTTTATTTTCCAATTTCTCTCTACCACTTGGTTTCAACACCTTTGCACATCTTTCTTTTAGAAAAGGGGCTCTTCACCCTTTTTGTTCCATGGGCCCCTTTGCCAGTCAGGTGAAATGAATACTACTGTAATTTATTTATTGCATACATTCATAAGGGAAGGAAATGCTAGATTTCAGTTAGAGGTCAGAGAAAATAAAGACAATAAGCTGATTTTTTTTTTCAAATCAAGCTCACAGACCCCTGAAATCTTTCCATGGACTCCTTGGGGGTCTGTCGACCCCTGGTTAAGAACCCCTGTTTTAGATTCTTTTCTGATGATCAGCATATTTTAAACCAATGATTTTTGCATCTCCATAACACTGATGATGAATCTTGTAGCATACTCCCATGGGTATGCACAGATATATTTGGGTTCTCTCAGGAGTAATATTATTTATATCCCTTTACTTTGAGCCCAATAAGGCATATCAAAATACAAGTAAGAGTGAAGTTATATAGATAGCCTTGAACCTGTTTTGGTTTTTATTTAGGAAATCATTTTCAAACTTTGATGCTTTAACAGTTATTGCTAACACATTGCAACATGTCCAACACCTTGATTGCATCATCTGTGTGTCTTTTCCCCTGAGCTGGAGAACTGTTCTTCTAAACTGACATAGAGTTTGACCTGTCCATCCATGACTCACCAATTAAAAAATATATGTGCCGAGGTTTTAAACATTTCTCATGACCATTCAACCTGCTTCACTCTTTAGAAGTGTGTGTTTATTTCAGGTAGCTTGCCAGCACAAGTCAGTTGAAACAGTAAAGCTGATGTGCCCCCATGAATGCACTGACATTCATTTCTATGCTGGTGACATATATTTCTTATTTATCAAATCAGAGTTTAAATCTCTTGGCCTATAACACACAGCCTACAGTGTCATCATGATTTATTTAGCTTTGTAGTGCTAGCAACTGGTTCATTGCCTAGCATATCAGTGATTAAATGTGGAGCCATTCTTGTGACATTAGTGTGACAGAGTTTTCCAATTGCCCAAATTTAAAAACAAAGTCTTTTTGTTCATGAAAATGGTGGGCAGTTGATAGGTTAGCTTATACACCCACAAGGACTTTTCTTTGTGGCTGTGAATAAAGAGAAAAGAACTTTTGTATTAGCACCAGGAAAGAGATGGGAGAAAGCAAAGCGATAGAGAAGAATAGCATGGCATCTTCCTTCACCAGCTTGAAATATCATTTTGATTATCATCAGAAAGGGTGAGAACCTTGAGCTGAAGCAACTGTTTTCATGAAAGATTTTGTGAGATTCTAAGCACAAACATTGCAGTTTTAGAGAACAATGAAAAGGTACAGTTCAAAATCAGGGATGAGGTTTACCCCATCTTACCTGGACAACACCTCTTTACCACCTTGATGATTTGTCTGTGTTTTGCTTTGGATATGTTTTCCAATTTATGGCTTGGAGGGTGTGTACTCCATTGTTAGCTCCCATAGTTACAGAGTTATAAATTTTAACAATGATCTTAGTGCACCTCAATTTTTCAATTTTACAAAGTACGCATTGAATGGTGGGGAAATTAGCACACTCATATCTTCTCACACTTTCTTCCTCCACTCTATCTTCTGATTTTGGTTGGTTATGTTATTATTTTAAAGTTTTCTTGTAGATCTCTTTATACCTCTCAATAATGAATTTAAAACTCTATTGCTTGATTTGCCTGCTTTAAGCAGTATCAACTGACTCCTTGATATGAAAGATTAGAAGTTTAGCCTTCAGGTATTTGTTACTTATACTATTATTTCCACATCCCCAAAGTTTTAAATATTTATATCCTGATCTAAACCCCTAATCCCTACATTTGTTTATTATTTATACTACATCTGCCTAAGCTGACTGTTCATATGCAGTTTTCCCACAATTTCTCCCCTGGCACTAAGTAATGCTTTCACATATTGTCCTTACCCCCAAACTTTGTCATTATACAAAAGGAGTAGTGGGTCCTTCCAGGATAGGCCCTATCTTTTGAGAAACCTGCTCTATCAGTTAGGATGATTTTAGCTGCAAGTAAAAAAGCTTGACCCACCAGGACACACGTTATCTTACATAATGAAGAATCAGCAGATGGTCACTTCAGGGAGGTTATTCAGTGGAGCAGAGCCCTTTCTAAGGACTTAGATCCCTTGCATGTTTTCTGACTGCCAGTTTTGGCACGTTCACTCTCCCCGCACACGTGCACCTTCCTGGTCCCGAAACAGTGGCCATATTTCCAAGAGTCACATGCAGATAATATATTCAGCGATAGTAAAGGGAATCACCCTTCCCTTGTATCCCTTTTCAAGTTGAAGAAAATTTCCCAGAAGCACACTGTCATGTCCAGTGTCCAAATTTGTGTCACTTGCCTAATCTTAAACCAGCCACTGACAAGGAGTATCAAATTATGATGACAGACCATCAAAAAATTAACCAGAATTAACCCCTGCAGCTATGGGCATCCTACATCTACACAAAAACAAGATTCTGTTTGCAAGGAACAAAGCCGTGAAGGGTATATGCTTAGGGATGGAACGGATTGAAGGAATCATTGTCGAGTAGACAACCAGTGATGTCGCCATAGCTGAGGCACTGCCAGAGCTCCGCAGAGTATATGTCTTTCCTTGGTATTGCCCTGTTGGATTTGGCAGCTGTTCTTATAATTTTGTGGTATGTGGTTGCAGCCATTTCCCAGCCTTATTGAAGATGGAGTCTTTTTCTTCTTTTTGTTATTCTTATTCATTTTGGTGGGATTTAGAGAAACTGCAGAGAAACAGCTTCATTCTGCTCTGTGTCACACTAGTGGCCTAGTGAGCAATAGAAGGGATATTGTCCTAGAGGTAATTAACTGGAAAAGCGGTGGAGAGAAACTTTAACGATGCACTAGAGGAAAGAACATGAACAGACTTGTTCTAGGAAAATTAGGGAGGCTTTCTTTACCTAGGGTTGACCATTTGCTTCTTTAAATCTCAGAGAGACAAAAATTTCACAGCACTAAGGAGGGAGAGCTGGTCAAATGATTTCATACAGCTTTGTCTTTCCTGGCAAATATAACGCTAAGAAAATTGAACTCTTCCCTGCACTGCTTTCTTTCAGTCCTTTCCAGAAGGTAGGAATCTTGGTCAGTTCAAGTCCTGGGTCTCAGCCTTGGAAAAGCTTATTTAGTGATGAGAGAGGACAAAGGGATTTTTGCCCACAAGCCATAACTGGTCTTTTGTAGGAATACTCAGGTGAGGTGATTATGTCCGCAAAAGGAGGGCATATCCTTATCCTTTGTATAACCTTTTCTGAGGCTGAGATTGAAGGCTGATGATAAAATTTTCTTACAACCTCCCTGTGGTCTAATCCCATTAAACTTCACCCTGGGGAAATCCACATTAGACCTTAAACAAAGGGACAAGACCCTCCCTAAATAGATTAGAGGACATATATCAAGCAAGCAGGCTTTCCAAACAAAGCCACTCCAGACAGGGTTATTTCTATTCCTTCAACACAAACAAAGCAGGTATCATAAAGGGAAGGGTGCAGTGACCCTTGGCCAGCTTGCTTCAGAGCAAGGCTATAATCTCAGTGCACTCCTTTCCCATAATAAGGATAAATCTCTATAAAGCTAAAGCCAGAGGTATTTCCTGACATGTTCTATGCACATTGAGAGGGCACTAAGAGACCACAGCGACGACGATCGGGAGCTGGGGGCAGGGGATGGAACCCATCATAATTTGGACACTCGTGTCAATAGGGCTCCCTCAGAACCCTCGATTTTATGTGGCTGAGAGATATTCTGGTTATGAAAGGTTAACCAAAACTAAGACCACAGCCTTGAGATACATTTTTATCTGCACTACTTCTCCACAGACTTCTGCCATGACAGACTTAAACTGGTTTTGTGCGGAACCAGTTCTTGAAATGGAGGCATCAGCTGTGGTACGGGGGAATGATTCTAAGGGCTCCGGATGGTGCCCTTCACAGACACCTCAACACCAAACCTCTCCGTGATGGTGCGGTCAGCAGAGGCCCAGAAGGGCCAGGCACTTGACTGCTGCAGCCTGGGTGAAGCTATTGATGAATTTCACCAAAACTAGAATCAGAAGGAATCTTCGACCTTCTCTGACATTATGGTTGGGGTCCCTGAGTAAGATAAATATGAGCCAAATGAGGAATCTGAAGCAATACAAGCAATACAATATGGAAGAATCAGAGAACACTCTCTCTGGTGTTCCAGTAAAGATAGTATGAGAATTATCACTTTTCATGGAGCTGAATCGAATGCTTAACACTATGGGAAACGAATTACATTTTCCTTTATCCCCTTTCGATTTTTCTTGGGGCACTTTGATCTTAAGCTGCCTTCGGATTTTTTCTGTGATTGCTGATTGCCATCATACATATCTATAGAAGAAAAATACGGCTTCTTGAATGTTTTAAGGTTACTTTTAACATTAGGTAAGGCCTTAAAGAGGACACATTAACTATTGTGGTTTATTTTGAGCCTCCTTAATCATCTCAGTCCCTCAAGACTAATCAACCCAAACCACCAGATTTTAACATCTGCCAACATAATTTCTATAGTTTCTTTGACTGTGACAATTGCTCTTAAATTGAGTCAAAATTTTTTTTCCTTTCCTTAAAGAGGAAAAAAGTGGCTCTAAAATTTTGACTTCTGATAATTATCTCATATTTTCCTTACAATTCTATATGTATAAACAAAACTAAAGCAGTTGCACAATAGGTCCGAAAGGGCTAAAAAAATGGAATCTATATCTGTTTCTATGGTGCCTGTCTCCATGGTACCTGGTCAAAAGACCACAGGCACAACCCAGCAGGTCTCTTACCACTAATTTATGTCAGTGGTGCTAAATATGCTTTCTACAATTTAAATCAGACATCTTGTCTGAATCTTATATTTAAAAACAATTATTTCTTCATAGCGTGCTCTTTGAGAAACAGGGACATTATTCTTTCTATGACATGTAATTATTTCTAAACCACCAATTTAAGATGACCCATCTCATCTCTTCTGCCTGCCAAAATATACATGTATAGCATCACTCCAAGGCAGGATATAATAGTGATTGTAAGACAGCATATAATAGTGATAGAAAGTCCACTGCCTTTAAACAATAAAAAGAATTAAAAGGTTCTTATTTTACCACCGGTTGTTTTAAGTTTTCTCACCATTAAATCCAAAGCTCATCTTTTACTGTGCATATGTTTTTTGAGCCATGGTTAGTCATATGTGTGAAAGTAAACATTGAATGGTGAAAAGTCAGTGAGGCAACACATTAACATAAATTTGCAGTAGAATGACTCCAAAGAAAATGAGAATTTATACTGACAATATTATTGCTATAGAAGATGGACCTCTTAGTTAATATGACCCGAAACTAGAACCAGAAGGAATCCTAGCTCCACTCCATCATTATGATAATAGTCCTGGAGTAAGTCAGAAGGTCACACAAAAGCACCTATTCAGCACTCGGCGCTGTCCTAAAAGCTTTACGCATACTCCCTCACTAACCCTGATATCATCTCCACGGATGGGGGGCTAATGAGGCTCAGAGAGGTTAAGGAACTTGCCCAAAGTTCCACAGCTAGTACATGTTGGAATCTGAACATGAACTGACACTGGCTGGCTCCGGCGTCGGGGTTCTTAAACACTGTGCTGGCTGCCACGTGTGATCATCATAGTACAAATTACGAGGGGAACAAAGAAGATAAAGGTGAAAATTCACTGCTGGAAAGTGAATCCATCCCTGAAGCATTTCCCTTCCCATACTTTCCATCACTCCACCTAACACCCCAACACTGACTCTGAGCCCCACCCATCTCTCCTGTCACAGATTCTCCCCAGTGTGATCTAGCTGCTTCTTGGGCTTAATTCTTGAGATCTCAACACTCTTCATCTCAAAGAAATAAAAGACTCTCAAATAATTGTCTTGAGGATGGAAAGGGTGAAAATCCATTGTGATTTTTTCACAAGGAAGAGAGAGTTTTGAAATATCAATTCTATTTTCAGGGGAATTTGGTACTTGTAATACTTGAAAACAAATGGTCAAGTCATTTTATTTACCATCTGAATATATGGTAGGGCTGTTTGTGATCTTAAGGAGGTAGAGAGTCACCTACGGGCATCTTTCAGAGGAGTGACCATGTAATTATTGTTCTAAGTGGTACATTCTGGGGATCAAAAGGCTGTGCTATTAATAATTATGCCAGCACACCAGGCATAAACTGGGTCAGTTCCGGGCAAGCTGGAAGATTCAATCTACCTTACTTTTAGAGATTAAAAAGAGACATATAAAAATATGACTTTTCCTCCTGATACTGGAGACCTTTCAGTTTATATTAAATATGCTGCATTGGCTTTCAGATTTGTTTCATTCTCTTGGCTGGCGATCTCCAAATTTATGTAATACTATTGCTATTATCATTTCCTTGTTTAAGCAATAACCATAGGAGTAGCATTGCATTGAGGACTTAATTTATATTGTCTCATTTATACCCCACAACAATCCTGTAAGTTAGAGACTAGGAATATAAAATAAATACGAAAATAAATTAAGGAAAAGTGACTTGGCCAAGTTCACACAGCCTATAAATGGCAGAGCCAAGATTCATTCTCAAACATGAGTCCAAATCCCATATTCTTAACTACTGTATTATATGTCTTTCCAAGTACTTGGCCTTAGAATGATTTTTAAATTATAACATATTGATTTTCCCTATCAGGAGCTTTTAAGATACAATGGGCCTTTGAGTAAAGTACATTGCAACCACTGTCTCATAGATAAATGTATTGCTATAAGAAAAAAATTAAAATTTGGCGATATAATTAATATGATAAAATCAAGTGCACATTCAAATGTAAAGATAGAATACATGACATTTGAATATTCAGGAAACAGACAATGGAATGGTTGGTTGACCCCAAAATGCTAATTTGTACAACACAGATCAGGCATCATGTGATCATTTCTTAAAGTCAAACTCTTTCCACAATGTTAAGAACTAATAAAAGTGCTTATATGCTGCTTCCTGTGTATGAAGCGCTGCTCTAAGTGCTTTACTTATATTAACTCAATTTCACCTTACAACCGTCCTCTGAGATAAAAACTATGATAAACCTCATTTTGCAGATGAGGAAAGTGAAGTAGAGAGCTGTTAGATAATCCGCCCGAGGCTGGGGAGTGACGGAGCCAGCGTTCTGAGCCAGCTTCTAGGCAGGCGCCGTAACTAGTGCGCCACACAGGCTGCCCTTCGCAGCTTTCTTCCCTGCTGCTTTTGTGCGTGTGCAATAGATAGGATGGAGGTGGTCAAAATCTTCTAAATTAACACTTTTGTTCCATTTTATTCGTTTTTCAGGATACATATAAAACATTTCTCAAAAATATGTAGGAAGTGAAAGTGTGTGTGTGTGTTTGGCGGTGGCGGAGAGACAAAAGAGTGGAGGTTTTACCAGACATAAATAAATAGGATGACAGCAAGAAGAGACTCTGAGCTGTTATTTAAGCAAAGAGATGGTAAAAAAAAAATTCATAAGCACGGGCATTCCTTCTATTCCCAAAAGCACACGTGACCTGGCCAACTGAGTGTGTGGCCTGTGGACCATCAGCATCAGCCTTTCTTGGGAGCTTGTTACAAATACAGAAGCTTGGGCCCCACCCAGACGGATTGATTTGGAATCTGCCCTCCAACAAGATCCTGGTGATTTTGATGCACATTAAAGTTTGAACAGGACTGCTCTGCAAGACCATGCTGAAATCCCTCCCTGATGGGAAACTGTTTCCTTTTTACATTTTTAAAGCTGATCAAGCAGAGGAAAGGGCAGAGCCTGTCATTTCCCTGTACCAGGTAGCAGGAAGGATGCCTGGATGAGGAGAAACAGACAATGCTCTGTTTCTTGGCTACCATTCCACCCCCTCACTCCCACCCCCTATCATCACCATCCACCCAGACACTCACGAAACTCACCATACTCAGACACAGTCACTTAATGCAAATGTAAGGCATGTAACATAACGTTAATAATGTCAGTAACCAGTACAGTCTGATAGGGGTGATTAAAGCTCAGAACAGGAGTCTACAAGGTGGTGTTGGTAAAAGAGATCAGTTTTACCCAATTAACCCATAGTGAGTAACTTGTGGGGTAATTAAGCTAAGGCCAAGTTTCCTAAAGGTTAAAACTGGGAAAATGGAGTGGGGCTGAAAGTCTGCTATCTATTTACATCCAAAATCTCCCTTAATACCCCTAATTAATTGATGAGTTCCTTATCTCCATTTTACACATTAGGAAATTAAGGCAGAGAGAGGTAAATATAATTGCCCGCAGTCACACAGAAAGTTGAGGTAGCCAGGTTCCAGCTCTACTTCTCTGACCACTAACCAGAGTTCTATGTATTATGCAAAGCTGGGAGCGTGAAAGCAAGCAGGCAGCGGGTCTAGTAAAACTGGGTACTTTCTGCCTTATCTTTCTCTTTCTGTTCTACTTGAACGTAATGAGAATTGTGTCTAAGGTGCACGTCTAGTGAATTATTTACTTTAGGCAGAATCTTTGACTTAAATGGAAAACCAAAACAAGTGTAAGGCACGGTCCCTGTCATGAGGGAATTTACAGTTTGAGAAGAAAAGGTAAATTGCATCTTAAAAAACAGAGAAGTTTGGCTTAACCCATAATATTGGCTATTAACCCAGAGAGACTGAGAGAGAATATCAGTGGTGACCTGGTATCAACTGAGAAATCTTTGAAATGAAATGGGCCTTGAGATGGGATCCAGGATTCCTTTCGCGAGTGTAAATATCTAGATTGAGATTGGGTTAATGTGATTCTCGGCCTTTCTCCCATACCCTTAAGAGAAGATCAGATTTTTTCTTTTATTTGTGCTTCCATGTCAGATTGCATTTGGACAAGAGTTCTATGGCTAAAAGAATGAAAATAGCAATTTTAATTTTATTTTTAAAAAAGAGTGGTAAGGTAATGGACTAGGGGGAGGTAGTGCTTGGAGCAGGTAGAGAGGAAACAGGATGCTGAAAAAGTGTGGAGAGGATGTCATGGGGAAACTTAATTCCTTCAAAATTTTGCCTACGCCTCCTGGTCAATCTGCTACAAATGCTGAAAGGCCAAATTTACAGACTTTTCTAAATCGAATGTTTGAGAAGAAAATTGTTTGGGGCAAGAGCGTTCAATCTTTAGCTGAATTCTAGCTGGTTTTCTTCTCCTTTGAGGTGTTTGCAGCTGCACCATTACTAAGCATGTTTGAAACGTCACCAGAGCAGTTGCCACTTCTGAATTGTGAGGACAACTAAGCAATATCATTATCCATAGATATTAGAGGCACATTCAAAAGACGTAACATTCCTGAACTCTTGGAGAATGTGTACCAGGAGGAATTTCTAGTGTGGATATTTGACTCCTTTTTGGGGCCATTGGCATTTGGGAGCTTCAAAGCATCACTCCAGTAAAGGAGAGAAGCATAAATCAGGGATCTGGAGAAAAACTATTGAAAACCACCGCCGGGTTTAAATGCTGGTTCACCACTGGTGATGTCAAGCAAGTTACTAAACTTCTCTATATTCAACAAATGTTTCTCCAGTACCTACTATGTGCAAGGCTTGGGGAGAATAGGATTGTAATGAAGATTAAATTAGCTATTTGTAAACTGTTTAGCCCAGTATCTATTGCATAGTGATTGCTCAATAAATGGTAGCTATTATGTGAATGGAACTAATCAAGTGTTCACTTTGGCATCGTTGTTACAAAGCACAACCAACCATCTGCTTTTAAATTTAAAAAATTATAGAATACCTGCATGAAAAAGTGTAGTCTACATAGTTTTCATTTCTGGCAAAAAGTGCAGGTCAAGTACCCTTTTTCCAGACCTGCAAGAGCCAATTTGAATTTTTCTGTGTGCTGGAATTTTGCTGAATTAAATATTGTTCCAATAGTAATAATAATACCATATTTTATGCAGCTTTTAAAGAACTTTTTTCACATTCATTTACTTAAATAAATCATTGCCAGTAGGCTTGGAAATCTCCTCGTTTTATAGAGATTTTGGAATGTAAAATTTGTTTTAAATGAATTTGGCTTCAATCAGCAGCTAAGGTAAAACAATTAAAATGTCCAGGTTTGGGAAATTCTTGGTAGCTTTCCAGCATACCGTCAGTTTTTATAATCAAGCTGTTATATGATCTTTTTTTTCATTATGCATGAGCAAATAGACTCCAGTACACTCAATTTGAAGCAATTATTATCTGTGGCACAATATAATCAAAAGGCTACTGCTATTTGTTGAAGGATTCTTTGTTTGCCAAGATTATTAATAAAGTTATGCCAGGAGCACATGCAGTACTGCTTGGCACTCAATAGCTGGCTCTAGCAGGGGGAAAAAAATCTGAATTCTTGAAACTTGTGTTTTTCACTATTCCTGCCAGTGTGTGGAATAGAGAATGTTTCACATTAAATAGCACTAATTGCTTTAATTGGCATATGGCTAACAAGCCCACACTATTCTCTGTGTAGTCAAGGTTATGGGTGTATTCCAGGAACTTGGATTTTTACATAATCAGTGGCCCAGGTGTAACACAGAGAGCAAGACAGTGGAAAGGGTACAAGACGCCCCCTCTGAACAGCCCAGGCAATAACTCTGCCACCGCTTGCCTGGGATAAATAATTCCCTACCGAGGACACAGGAAGGTGTATCAGCCAGTCTGGACTAACTCCCCTCCCAAACCTGTAAACACGCAAGAGTTCTCACTTGCTTTAAAGGGCTATCTTATTTGCAACTGGCAGAATCCAGTTTTGCCTTTAGGTGGCTGACAGTGCGCTTACGGGAAATCAACAAATTTAAAACCACCTACACATATAAAGCTGCATTCCCATTTTATCATGACCCACATACATAAGGATCGATCCTATCTTCATTGTCACACAGTCTTTTAATTTTGTTTTTGGTCATATGGGGCATTCCAAAGGACTGCCTGATGGCCCAGCGAAAATATGCCCAAGTGGGTCAGCAGGGTCAGGACAGCCGGCCGCCACCTCCCGCCAACTCTCCTGATCGCTGATGCCACAAGTTCCTCAGAAAATGATCCACCCCTGGTTAAAATGCAAATGTCCACACACTCATACAAATGCTTGGGTGAACTTTCAGGCATTCGTGTCTTAACATGCTTGGGTTTAAAAGGCTAAGAAGGCACATGAAGAAAATACTTGAAGCGTTCTCCTAAAGGAATGGGGAAGCAAGCTTAAGATGAGGGGTTACGCCCTGACCCCCAACTCCACCATGCTCCATTGTTCCCATGTAGTGATGGTTTTCTTTATTTACTGATTAGTGTAATTAAAAACAAACAAATAAGTGCTTATTATGCCTAAGGCATTTAAGGAATAACTTCATGACTTAGCAGCGTTGAAATCACATGTGGTTCAGGAGGGACAAAAATACTAGAATGATAAGATTTGCCATTCATACTTGGAAGGTGAAATTTCCACTCAGGGAGAATCAGAGTTGCATCTGATAAAGTGGGGGGAAATTCACCATCTCAGGTACATTTGATAGGTGGGCACAACCTTGTGCCTGAAGATCCTCACTGGGACATGTCAAGTGCTTGACAGATACTTGGGGGAGTCCTCAGTGCCACCTTACTGTGCAGAGCCTGGGGCTGGCTGCCAGGACCTGCAGCCTCCCCCAGGTGCCCTGCATGTGTCGTCCTGGTGGTCACTCCAGAGGACTCGGGTCTGTTTTCCGTCTACCCCTGGGAGAAGCTCCTGGCACACATTCAGATGTAATCTGAAGGTTATTCTCACTTTCCATCCATACTCAGGAGCAATTAAGAGCATCTGCCAAAGCAAGGAAGGAAAAAGAAAAGTGAGTAATGGGATTGATGACAGAGCAGAAACTTGTTCATGTTTTTTCAATTGTAGATTTAGGAACACGTCCTTACTCATTAAAAGCAGCAGTTGTTTATGATATTCAAGTAAAATTTTGAGATATTGAAGTAGAACATGGGAAGAGATACTTCTTGTCTAGTGCATATGAATGGCCTCCT
>JAQZBX010044029.1:0-21483 GCA_029593785.1 Cabassous unicinctus
AAAAAAAAAAAAAAAAAAAAAAAAATCAATGGATGTAATTTACCACATAAAGAGACTAATTAATAAAAATCATTTCCCTATAGGTACAGAAAAGCACTTGACAGAAAAGCACTTGACAAAACTCAAAATCCATTCATGACTTAAAAGAAAAACTCTCAGTAAACCTAGGAATTGAAGGATATTTAACCTAATAACGGGCATTTAGAAAAATTAAAATGCAGTTAACGTGATACTTGATGACGAGAGACTGAATGCTTGATCTGGAACAAGCGAATGATGGCCTCTCTCACCACTGCTATTCAACATCATACTGAAAGTTCTATCCAGTGTAAGCAGGTATAAAGAAGTCATACAGATTGGAGAGGAATAAACAAAAGCATGTTTATTCACAGACGACTTTATTGCCTATATAAAAAATAGACAAATATTTCTCCCCAAAATAAAATACTTAGGTGTAAATCTAGCTAAATATGTGCAGGATCTGTATGCGGATAACTACCCAATACTGATGAAAGAAAATCTAAATAAAATGTGAAAGAGACCATGTTAAAGGATTAAAAGAAACAATATTGAGATGTCAATTCTCCCCATTTTGATGTACATATGTATAGTTCCAATGCAATCCCAATCAAAATCCCATCAAGCTTTTTTTGTAGATATAACAAACTGATTCTAAAATTTATGTTGAGAAACGCACTTGAATACCAAAAAACAATTTTGAAAAAAAGGAACAAATTTGAAAAATGCACACTGATGTTTCCATAACTTGTTGAGCTGCCTTTTCCTGTTCTTTTATTTTGTGAATTTGAAATAAACTTGTTAAATAAAAAAAAAGAAGTTCTAGAAGTAACACTCTTAAAAATAAATAAATAAAATAAAAAATAAATTAAATAATAAAGAAAAATATGTGAGTCAACAATATTTTACCACTTGTATGGCTATATAGATATGTACCAGCTGAATAACAGCTCTGAATAAGACCATTACCCATGAGGAAAAAATTAAAATAGTCAAATAAATCAAGGTTTTAAGGCTTTTACCTATTCGGGTAAGTACTTGATTTCTTGACTGCCTTGTTTCTCTCTTTTTTGGGTTTCAAACTCCAAGGGAAATTTTGGAAATTAACTGAGTTCCTGTCCACAGAAAATAAAAAGCACTACCTCTAGGAAAGCCTCATGGGGTGACAATGCCCTAAGGAGAACCACTGCAGTTGATAAGAACCAAGGATACAATTTCAGAAGACCTCAAAGAGCCTGTGTTGACTGCAAAATAAACATATCTTGTCCCCAGATATCCAGAGACATGGTGCATGGGTTTTCTCTTTTCAGAGAGAAAATGGAAGCTGCTGGGGGGAAATGAAGCCTCGTCTATCTTTTACCTTTCCCTCCCTTCCTTTCACACTTACCCTGTGCAATGCAGACCAGTAGCACCTTTGGAGAAATTTGCATTCAGTAGCCTGATGAGGCGACCTTCAGGGTGAGGGTAAAGTTTGCAAGTATAGAGGGTTGAGTCTGAAGTAGCACTGGGCATCAATGCAGTGGTTTATAGAACCTTAAAGTTTTCCTGATAATAAAGCCTGCATGCAGGAAAATCCATCACACGATAAGCTAGGGTTATCTGGCCTCTCCCACCTCCCAGTCCCTCTGGATTTCTTCCCTAGGTACAGCACTGTCTCCTTCCAATCCTCCCTGACATCCCTTCCCTCTGGAAATCAGTTCTCGTATACTTCAGTGTTCATTGAAATTGATGCATTAGCCCTCCCAAAGGCACATGCATGTTAAACCCTCTTACCTAATTACGAAATGGCAAATATATGACACCCGTTCAACATTAAGCTGGTGAGAGAAATTTAAGAAGTTTGAGAATGCTTTCTTGGGGAGGGAGCTCATAAACTCCACGTGGACAGTTGTACTTAGAAAACCGAGGGCCTCTCCATTGGTTCACACTGTTAAATACTCCTTATTCAACTAGCAGGAAGTTTCAAACACAGAGAATTTCCCAGCCATGCAATGGCCGTTTGGGAAGCAATTTGCCAGATGTCTGAGTTAACTTGCGCTAGGTCTCTATGCAATTGGGCCCTGAGTTAGCAGCAGCAGAGCTATTAAAAATTCTATATTAGTTGTCTGGGGTAATAGCATTTCTCCAGAAATGGTCCCTAAATGGCATTCAAGAGGGGAACAATGAGCATCACAGAACACAGGGATAGCACATTCAAATCTTTTCTCAAGTGGTGAGGCCTCCAAATGGGAGACATGGTTCCCGATCATGTCTGTGCTGTTAATATATTTTTGCAGTAATTACTGGTCACAACTTATTTTCATTAAAAAAGCAACACGTCAGAAATCATCCCGCAAATGACCAAATGCTAAGGAGGCTGTGACTCTTTAGAACTTGAAAGACCTGGGTTAGGCTTCTGGAATATCCTGAGGCTGTTCTGTGCCCTCGTCTTCTAAGGAGCAAAATAAATAAATAAAAGGGAAATATTCACCATCTGGGAAAGAAATCACCAGTAAGACATATGACAAGGATCAGTGTTGGAAGGGACCGCATATTTTAATTATGTATACAAATGACTTGGTACTGAAAGCAAGATTTGCAGATTACATTAAACAGAGGGAGAGGCACAGAACAGTAAATAATAAAGTACCCAGATGCCAAGCGGCAGCCGAGGATTTATATCATTATGCACTCTACGTGAGCTTAGAAGATGGAAAATGCACATAAGTGTAAATAAATGTCAAATAATGTGCTCAGTGGCCAAGAAATATAGAAAGTGAATTTGAGATCAGGGGAACAGTGTTGCAGCATAATGATCAGGACGGGGAAGCAGATATAGCCTTGTCATGCCCAAGACAGGCTTCCAGGAAAGCCAGAAAATTACATCTCTGTGCATCCTGTGCAGCTTCGGATGGATTGAATTTACTCCCTCTTGACCCAGTTGAAGGGAAAGTCTACCACATTTTGTAAGAAAATATCCACTGGATACCTTCCAGGCACAAAGACACTGGCTTCTGCATTCGATTTATCTGTGATCTGCAGGTATCACGCTGGCTGGTTTGGAAGGAAGCATAGGGCTGGGAGTCAAGGGGCCCTGAGGTTTAGTTGGTCCCTATCTGTCTCTCTGACTAGCTGGATGACCTTGGTCAAGTCCTTTCCCATCTCTCTGCCTCTGTTTCTCATCTGTAAAATGACAGGAGCAGTGCTGTCCCTCACATCTATTGGAGGACCTCTTAGCCAAACTTTATGACAAATGGTCACAAGGAGCTGTGCCAGGGCTGAGATCTCTACTTGCTGTCAGTGCCTGGAACATGTTGGGTACTTAGCACACTGTGTTAAATGCTCAAAGAATGCTTGAATCCTTTGTGACAAGTTGACTTTCATGATTCAGTGAATTCCTTGTTGAACTTCCTTTTAAAACAGATTTTTTTCAGTTTCAGATACATGTTTTCAAACTGAAATCTAGAAGCCAAAGAAAAATCTGATTAATTCAAGAGGGAAAATTGATTTTAATTAATTGGGTGTCTCTTAACCAAAATATTTCAGAACTCAGAATCATTTAAAAGCCACTTGCTTCAAAGCCCTGGTTGGAAGGTATGATGAGTAAGTTCATGAGTCAACTTGGCCAGGTGATGGTGTCCAGTCATTTGGTCAAGCAAGCACTGGCCCAATTGCTACAGTGAGGATATTATGTGGATTTAAATCATCAGTCAGTTGATTGCACCTATGGCTGATTACATCTACAATCAACAAAGGAGATTGCCCTCAGCAATGAGAGAAGTCTCATCCAATCAGTTGAAGGCCATAAAGGGAGAACTGATGGTTTCAGCAGTCAGAAAGAATCTCTATCTCTACTTCAGCCAGCCAGCTCCCCATGGGGAATCCATCGAAACTTTCACCAGAGTTCCCAACTTGTGGCCTGCCCTACAGAATTCAGACTTCCAATCTCCATGGTCACCATGTGAGTCAATTCCTACAATAAATCTCATATTATTTACAGGAGATATATATATCCTGTCTCTTCTGTTTCCCTGGAGAACACTGAAAAATACAGAAGGCAAGATGCCCTGCCATCAGTTTCCAAGGTATTTCCACATTCACGATCTCAATCGCCAGTCCTTTGAGTTAAGAATTATTATTATTAACATACTATTCAATTCATAGATGAGAAAACTGGGACTCAATAGGGTTAATGACATTAACTTGAACAAGGTCAAATGGCCATGTTCCTTAATTATGCCAATATTTCAGATAAAAAAGGTAAAATTTATTTTCTAACCCAACTTACATAGAGAATAGCCTTTATTTCCTACATGCTTTAGAGCAGGGCTTCTTAACAAGGGGTCCATGAGCTTGAATTGAAATTCAAAAAACCATTATTCTTGTGGGGATGTGTTGGTGCGGATGTGATATATTTATTAAATAATACACAGTATAGTGTGGAGTTAGTAAGGGGTCCGTGCTTTTTATCTGGCTGGCAAAGGGGTCCATGGACCAAAAAAGGTTAAGGACCCCTGCTTTAGAGACCTAAGAAGAGTTGGTACAGGCCCCTCTTGGGCTGGAGGGCAGAGCTGGCAGCAGGAAGGAATTTGCTCCTGGGAGATATTTCAGCTAGAGTTATATTGTTGAGGGACAACACTAAAACAATTGGGAAATGTTTTTTTGTCCAGTCTGTATGTGGGTGGAAGAAGAACCATTCTTCTTTCTTTTAATTATAGCCCACGCATGAATGGAGGAGGGCTCAGCACGTAAGTTTGGAAGAGATGGCATGAAACCATCTTATTTCTCTCCAGGAAAGCCTAAATAGTGCCCTATTCCAGTGGCCTTGACAAAAAGATGGGACGGAAACCATCTCATTTATATATGGTCAAATGGCCCATGTTCCTTAATTATTAATTAAATGAAAATTCTGTAAGTCAACTCAAGGTCATTTGCTCACACTTCAACAATAGGGAATGAGCTGACGTGGCCTGGGCATAGTGAAGGGAAATGTGTGCTTCATTAGTGAACTCTGCTCAGCCATCTCACTCAAGGAGCTTCTTCATTAGCCTGGGGCCTATTAGTACTTCTAGCATCGCTAGGTATACAAAATCAAGAAGTCAGGACTTGAGCACTGAAGCATATCTTTAAAGCCACCTTATCTGGCTCCCTCAACAATGAATGAAAGAATGAAGGCTCAGTGCAGTTATGTGATGATCATGTAACTGGCCTGAGACACAGAGTGGTCAAGAGTCCAAGTCTTCTGGTTCGCTGGCCCCTGAATTTCCCCAAACATCCTGATATCCGAGTGGAAGTACATCTAGGTATCCAGTCAAATTGCCTAAACCTTATATTATTGGGGAAAAGGATATAGGTTTCAGCAAAGTTATGTAAAACAAAGAATTTAAACCCAAAAAAAACTTTTCAACACATCATTGAGATTGCTTTGCCTTCCTTTTCAAATGAAAAGGATATGCAAAACAAAACAAACATTAAACAAAAACTCAACCAAAAAGCAAAATACCTTATAATACCATTTCTGCACAGGTAACAATTGCAATCTTATCTTTAAAGGTCACAAATACAAATTATGAATAAAAGACCCGTAGTGCTATTCAGTCACCAAGAAATAGTAATGGAAAAAGGATAAATATTGTTTCATGTGACAATTACATTTTACTGAAGGGCAAAGTAATATGACTTGCATAATCTCAGAGATCTTTTTTAATTACAAAGGCAAGGACCTCAAATCCTCTTTTCATGAACTCTTCAAATAATACAAGATAGGCTCACAGAAAGATAGACAAGTAGGTAGAATAATTAAGATTCATGAGTATAAAGAGCTAGGAAGGAAGCTGAGTTTCTAGCAGTGAGGACTAATAGAGTAATTACGAGAAAATAGGAACAGTGCCCTGGAAAGGAGAGGAAGAGAACTAAGATCTAATGTTTCCAGTCTCTGAAGAGTACAACAACCTGCCAGTGGATGTGATAGGCAGAGCCTGCTCACCCTCTACAGCTTTTGGTGCTGCTGAAATTTACACTTACCATTTAAGAAGGGAAGCACCCCCAGTTCTGATAGTTGAGCATCAATTAAAAATTTATAGGAGGAGTGATATCATCAACATGGCAACACAAGACATGCCCTAGAAAAGTTTACCTTCAGAATCAACTAATAGAAGGACAAATCCCACTTGTTTGGATCTCTGGAGTATGATAGAGACTAGAGAAGGACTCTACAAGGACTGAATCAAAGAAAAAGAAAAAAAAAAATCAGGTAGAAGATTTATGCCCCAGACCCACCAGTCAGGACACCTCCCTCTCACTCATCCTCGTGCAGCTTAAGGGTCATGCAGAGGCAGCACGGCCGATCCTGCCTGCCACATATGTGGATTACTGAGCTAAAGAGCAATGAGTTAGAACCCCAGTCATATTCAAGCACAGGGAGCCTTGTCCACAGAGACCCAGAGCAGAACACAAGTGGCTGCAGACTGCCCCATACAAAAGAGCCTCCAGAGACAAAAAGAGACTGTGGCAGAACTGATGGCAAGAGGTACACACATTCAATCCAGTCTCTGTTTGCCGGACCACCTGAAGGCAAAGTGGGCCTTTCTAGATTGAACCTATTTGGCTCTCTGGGGAGGGATCCCTTAATGGAGAAGAAACTGGAGGCAGAAAAGCCTCCTGAACTGTTATAAGACAGAATGGGTCCCAGACTGAAAAGTGTAATGAAAAGGGGCACTGAATAAGGGAGAAAATTTAAACAAATCATAGGAGCTGGGGAGAAAATTCTGCACGAATACAAACAGAACAGATCAAGATTCCCAGAGAAGTAACAGAGGAAAGGAAGCTTTCTCCTGGAGGGGAAGCAACTGCATACAAAAGAGCGATTGTAAAAATTGTACCACATATCCAGGGCAAGAATCAGATGCAGAAGAAATGAGAAACGGTTAAATATGGGCTACTCTAAAGGTCCAAAATAAGTTAGACCAAATAAGAGCCTTAATACAAAGCCAACCAACAATTAAACCCTAGACAAGAGGGAGAGATTGACCTTCAGAATTAACACATCAAAATAATCACATACCCAGAATCAGCAAAAAATTATAAGCCATACTATGAAAAGGGAAGATATGGCTCAGTCAAGGGAACAAATTAAAACTCCAGAGGAGACACAGAATCTAGAACAACTAATCAAAGAAGTTCAAAGAAATTTCCTAAATCAATTCAAGGAGATGAATGGAAATATGGACAGAAAGAAACTAATGGTGTCTATAGAGCTAAAGTATATTAAGAAGACAATGTTTGAGCATAAAAAGAAACAGAAATTATAGAGAAAGGCCCAATGATACACTAGAGGCATGCAACAGCAGATATGAAATGGCAGTTAAAAGAATTAGCAAACTAGAAGACAGGACAATCAAAATCATAGTCAGATGAACAGACAGAGAAAAGAATAGAAAATTTGAGCACTGTCTCAAGGACTTAGTGCCAGCACAACATACACAAATATATACTTCTTGTGTGTCCCAGAAGGAGAAGAGAAGGGAAAAGGGACAAAGTATTTGAGGGATAATGGCCCCAAATTTCCAAACTCTTATGAGAGACCTAAATATACATGCCTAAGAAATGCAAAATACTTCAAACAGAATAAAACCTAATAGGTCTACTCTGAGACACAAACTAAGGAGAATGATTAATAAAGAAAGAATTCTGAAAGCAACAAGAGAAAAGCTTTTCATCACATACAAGGGATCCTCAATAAGAATAAGTGCTGATTTCCCACCAGAAAACAAGTGGAAGTGACAGGCAGTGGTATATATTTAAGGTACTGAAAGAGAAAAGCTGCCAGGCAAAAATTCTTTATCCAGCAAAACTGTCCTTCAAAAATGAGGGAGAGTTTAAAATATTCACAAATAAGCAGAAACTAAGAGACAAATCAACAAAAAGCCTGCCTTGCAGGAATTACTAAAGGGAATTCTGCAGGTTGATAGGATAAGACAGGAGAGAATGACTTGCAGTAGTTTGAAGAAATGAAGATTCAGAGACTATGCATTCTATCAAAGCTAAATTAATATCTTTTCAAATTAGTAGAATTTAGATGTAAGTTATGCAATGTAAATCCCAGGGTAACCACGAAGAAAGTATTTAAAATTATACAGAAACAGAAATGAGAAATGGATCAGTAAGATACATCAGAAAAAGAACAACTGTATAGAAAAGGAGGTTGAAATAAAGGAAAAGAGAGACCAAAACATAAAAAAATAAAAAGATATGACATGTAAAACCCAAAGGACAAAATGGTCAAAGTAAGTTCTGCCTTTACAGTAATAACACCAAATGTTAATGGATTACACTCCCCAATTAAAAGACACAGATTGGCAGAATGGATTTTTTTTTAAAAGCATGATCCAACTACATGTTGTTTACAAGGGAATCATCTTAGACTCAAAGACATAAATAGATTGAAAACGAAATGTTTGGAAAAGATATTCCACACAAATAGTAACCAAAAAATGAGTTGGGGAAACTATACTAATATCAGACAAAATAGACTTCAAGTCAAAAGCTATTATAAGGGATAAGGAAGGACACTATATAGTAATAAAAGGGGTTATCCATCAAGAAGAAATAACAATCATAAATATTTATGCATCTAACCATGGTACCTCCAAACACTTGAGGCAAACACTGGCAAAACTGAAGGGAGAAATACACACCTCTTCAATAATAGTTGGAGACTTCAATACATGACTCTAATTAATAGATAGAACATCCAAACAGAAGATCAATAAGGAAACAGAGAACTTGAATATTATGATAAATGAACTAACAGACAAATACAGAAAGTTGTATGCCAAAACAGCAGGATATACACTCTTCTCAAGTGCACATGGATAGGTCTCTGGGATAGACCACATGTTGGTTAGCAAAACAAGTCTGAATAAATTTTAAAAAAATGATATTAGACAAAGCACCTTTTCTGATCATAATGCAATGAAACTAGAAGTCCGTAAAAGGCAGAGAACTGAAAAATCCATAAATATATGGAAGTTAAATTACACACTCAAACAATCAGTGGTCAAAGAAGAAATAGCAATGGAAATTAGTAAATATCTTAAGAGGAGTGAAAACAAGAACATAAAATATAAAAATGTATGGGATGCAGCAAAAGCAGGGCTGAGAGGGAAATTTATAGCCCTAAATGCTTACATATAAAAAAGAAGAAAGCTAAAATCTAAGACATAAATGCACACCTGCAGGAACTAGGAAAAGAACAGCAAACTAAACCCAAATCAAGCAGGAGGAAAGAAATAATAAAGATTAGAACATAAATAAATGAAGTAGAGAATTTTTAAAAAAGCATTAACACAAAACCAAAAGTTAGTTCTTTGAAAAGATCAATAAAATTGACAAACCCTTAGCCAGACTGACAGAAAAAAAGAGAGAATACACAAATAAATAAAACCAGAAATGAGAGGGGGGGGCCATAACTACCGACCCCACAGAAATAAAACGGGTCATAAGAAGATACAATGAACATCTGCATGCCAACAGATGAGACAACCTAGATGAAATGTACAAATTCTTAGAATCACACAGATAACTTAAACTGACTTTAGAAGAAATAGAAGACCTCAACAGACCAATCACAATTAAAGATATTGAATCAATCATCAAAAACTTCCCAAAAAAGAAAAGCTGAGGACCAGATGACTTCCCTGGTGAATTCTACCAAACATTGCAAGAAGAATTAATACCAATCCTGCTCAAATTCTTCCAAGAAACTGAACGGGAGAGAGTACTACCTAACTCATTCCATGAGGCCAAAATCACCCTATTAACAAAGTCAGATAAAGATGCTACAAGAAATGAAAATTTCAGACCAATTTCTCTATTGAATATAGATGCAAAAATCCCCCCTCAGAATACTTGCAAATTGAATCAACGACACATTGCCAGAATTGTGTACCATGATCAAGTGGGTTTTATGCCAGGTATGCAAGAGGGGTTCAACATAAGAAAACCAATTAATGTAATTACACCACATTAACAAAACAAAGGGGGGAAACAAATATGATCATCTTGATTGACACAGAAAAGGCCTTTGACAAAATCAGGCATACTTACTTGATTAGAAAAACTTATAAAAATAGGAATAGAAGGAAAATTCCTAAACATGATAAAGGGTATATACTAAAAACCCCCACAGCTAACATAATTCTCAGTGGTGAAAGACTGAAAGCTTTCCCTCTAAGATCTGGAACATCACAAGGATGCCCACTGTAACCACTATAATTCAACATTGTGCTGGATGGTCTAGCCAGAATATTTAGGCAAGAAAAAGAAAAGGCATCCAAATTGGAAAGAAAGAAGTAAAACTTTCACTATTTGCAGATGACATGATCCAATGCATAGAAACTCCCAAAAAATCGACAACAAAGTTACTAGAGCTAATAAACTAATTCATCAAAGTGGCAAGGTACAAGATCAACATGCAAAAATTGGTAGTGTTTCTATACACTAGTAATGAGAAATCTCAGAAGTGAATCAAGAGAAAAAATTTATTTACAATGGCAACTAAAGGAATCAAATATGTAGGAATAAATTTAACCAAGGATGTAAAGGACTTGTACACAGAACACTTCAAAGAATTGGCCAAAGATATATCAAAGAACACATTCTGTGTTCATGGATTGGAAAACTAAATATTGTTAAGATGTCAATTCTACCCAAGATGATTTACAGATGCAAGGCAAACCCAATCAAAATTCCAATAGCCTATTTTGCTGAAATGGAAAAGCCAAGTATCAAATGTATTTGGAATGGTAAGGGATTTTTCAAAAACATATTGAAAAAGAAGAGTGAAGTCAAAGGACTCATATTTCCTGACTTCAAAGCTTATTATAAGACTAGAGTAGTCAAACTCGCATGGTATTGGCACAGGGGTAGACATATTGACCAATGGAATTGAACTGAGAGTTCAGAAATAGACCCTCACATATACGGCCAATTGGTTTTTGACAAGGCTGCCAAGTCCACTCAATTGGGACAGAACAATCTCTTCAAAAAAATGGTGCTGGGAGAATTAGAAATACCTCTGCAAAAAAATGATAGAGGACCGCTACTTCATACCATAGACATAAATTAACTCAAAATGGATCAAATACCTAAATATAAGAACCAGGACTACAAGCCTCCTAGAACAAAATATAGAGAAGCATCTTCATGATCTTTTGTTAGGCAATGGTTTCTTAAACTTTACACCCAACACACAAGCAACAAAAGAAAAAAATAAATGGGACCTCCTCAAAATTAAAAAAAAATTTTGTGTAACAAAAGACTTTGTCATGAAAGTGAAAATAAAACCTAATGAATGGGAGAAAATATTTGGAAACCACATATCTGGTAAAAGTTTAATATCCAGAATATGTAAAGAAATCCTATAGCTCAACTAATTAAAAATGGGCATAAGAGGTGAATAGACATTTCTCCAAAGAGGATATTCAAATGGCTAAAAAGCATATGAAAATATGATAACATCATTAGCTATAATTAGAGAAATGCAAATCAAAACCACAATGAGATACTTTTTCATGCACACTAGAATGGCTACTAGAAAATCAGGTGTTGGAGAGGATGTAGATAAATAGGAACACTCATTCATTGCTGTTAAGAACGTAAAATGGAGCAGCCACTGTGGAAGACAGTTTGGCAATTCCTCAGAATGCTAAGTATTAAATTATCATATGATCTGGCAATCCAACCACTAGGTATATACCCAAAAGAGTGGAAAGCGGGGAACAGATATTTGCACATCAATGTTCATAGTGGAATTATCCACAATTGCCAAGAGATGGAAGCAACCCAAGTGTCCATCAACTGATGAATAATTAAACAAAATGTTGTATATATACACAACAGAATATTATTAAGCATTAAAAAGAAATGAAATTGTATGATGTTATTAATAGGAGAAGATGGGGGGGAGGGGTGAAGTATATAGGAATCCCTTATACTTTTGATGTAACTTTTCTGTAGTCTAAAATCTCTTTAAAAATAAAGTTTATTGTATTTCAAAAAAAAGAAATGAGGTTCTGATTCATGGCACAACATGAATGAACTTTGAACCTTGAAGACATCATGTTGAGTGAAATAATCCAGTCACAAAAGGGTAAATATCATATGATTTCACTGATATGATATAATTAGTATAAGCAAATGCATAGTGTCAGAATCTAGAGTATAGATTACCAGGGTTTGTTGGGGGTAGGGAATGGGGAGTTAATGCTTAAATTGTACAAAATTGCTATTTGGGTTGATTATAAACGTTTGGAAATGGATAGTGGTATTGGTAGCACAACCTGTTGAGAGAAATTAACAGCACTGAATTATATATGTAGATGTGGTTAAAAGGGGAAATTTTAGGTCATATATATGTTACTAGAATAAAAATTAAAAAGAAAAAACAGCATTGTACAACACAATGAACCCTATTGTAATCAATGGACTATAGTTAATAGTGCAGAGTTATAAAAATGTTCTTTGATGAATTATAACAAATGTAACGCACTAATGCAAGATCTTAATAACAGGGTGGGATATTGGAAAAATAATAATGTACCCTAATGTAGACAATGGATTATAACTAAGAGTACAATTATAATATTCTTTCATCCATTGTTATAAATGTACCACTCTTATGCAAAGTGTTAATTATGGAGGGGGTATAGAGAAACTCTGTGTGTCTTGCATGATTCTTCTGTAAACCTACAACTTAAAAAAAAAAAAATCATTAAAAAAAAAATGTATAGCTCCTAGGAAGATCACTTTGGCATCTTGCTTGCCTCCCCCAAAAGAACTTGCCCTTACATCTTCCAAATTCTGTATCCAAGGCCGCTATTCAGTCTTAGAAAGAGACATCTGAGTGTTGAGTTACAACAACTACAGTACAAATAAGCAAGTTTCACTTTTCTACAGCAAAAGCAAGCCACGTAAGTGCAGTTGATATGAACTGGTCATCCAATAATTCACCACCCCCCATCAGAAAACATGAAAATCTTAGAAAAGGAAGGGCAGAGCTTGGAAGATGACAAGGGATAATAACTGCAAGCTACACGGGTTTATAACTAGGCAGCAGAACTAAAAGTTCAAAGAAATAGACCTAAGAAAGTATTTTGCACATTAAAAAAATTCTGTAATTGCCTTCCACACAAGATTGTTAAGGGCAAAAACCAGGACCATTTACAAAGCAATTATGTGCTATCCTGGGGAAAACATAACATGAAAAAGAAGATTGCACTCAATCATTCAAAGCATTTCCTTGTGCCCTGCAGGGTCTTAAGCTTTAAATGTGCAGTTGAGGAGTTGACCTCCCAGCGCTATGATGAGGTTTTCTACCAGCCAGGCTGCCGTGAGCACAGGAGCGCTTCATACAGCCCTAACTCCACGGCTTATGACAGGACTGCAGTGCCCCCAAATATAATTGGGTGTCTTTCCCCAACTGAATTCCGACTTCATTGCCAGTCATTGACAAGTGGTAAATAGAGGACAAACTCGGTGTTATACAGAAATCCCAAAGACATAAACTAAATTGAGGAGAGCTGATTCTAAATATGGAGGTAGGGGTTGGAGGGAAGGTAAAGAGAGAAAAAAAGTTGAAAAGCAGAAGCGTTTTCCCTGGCTACATTGACCTTGCCATCATCTCATCTGTTTTCCTTAGGGTACTCTTTATCAGCTGAAGCCTCTCATTCCAGAGTTTTCTCATATTTGAGCCTCTAAATGAAAAGCAGGGTCTAGTAGTTCAGAACGATTACTGATATGGTTTACCAGGAACTCTTCAGCTGGAAACTCCAGGCAAGAACTCCAGACCCTCTAACAGGTGTCTGTGTTTGGTATCCTCATTCCCCAGAATACGTGTTGGGGAATGACCCTTTTATTCTCTGCCTCCATTTCCAAGTCCCCCAGGTTCCCCTGAATTGCTGTTTTCTCCTCTCTGCTTTACCCTCTCCTAATGTCAGCTGAGTCAACAGGTACTGATGTTTTCCAAGAAATAAAGCATCTGTATTCCATGTACATTTGTTCTGAACATGGCACCAAAGTGAAATTCTGCTAGCTGGTATTTTCGAATGTGATTACCAGGTCCAATTTTGTGGAGGGGGTAGGCCCAGCAGGGGGTGGGGTGTACATCAGTTTGAGCCACTATTGCTAGTACAAACGGAAAATAAAACTAATGCAGTACCAGAATGTAATTGTTCACTTAAGGTTAAGGTTGGAAAAACCAGAGTTTAAAGAGGAATCAAATAAATTCATCAGCACAGGTTTTTTTAGTAGCCTAGGCTATGCTATAATTAATAAAAAATGAGGAGCTTTATACAATAATGAATAAGATAAAAAAATCACACTAATTGGATTTGAATGCCAGCTCCATTTACTAGCTATGTGGCCTTCAGCAAGTTACTTAGCTTCTTAAAGTCTTCATTTTCCCTTCTCTAAAATGGGCATAATAACAGTATATGTTAGTAATGATTAAAGGAGATAATCCATGTAAAGAGCTTAGCACCATGCAAAAGCACTCAATAAATGTTAGCTTGCGTTAGGAAAATGTTAAAGAGAAGAAAACGAGCAGGATCATTCGTCTTAAGGGATAGCCTAAATAACTTATGAACGCTCAACACATTTAAACTCCTAGAGCAGAGATTCTCAAACTCCCAGGTGATCAGAATCACCTGGAGGGCATGTTAAAACACAGGTTGCTGGACCCTACTCCCAGAGTGTCTGATTAAGTAGGTCTGGGGTGAAGCTTGAGAATAAGCCTTTCTAACTAGTTTCCAGGTGATGACAGCGAAGACGATGATGATGGTGATGTCAACGACAGCGAGCACTCAGGTGACGGTCTGAGAACTACGCTTGGAGAGCTGTTACAGACAAAGGGAGAGCTGATAGTTGTTGGGCACCAGCCTTACGCCAGACGCTCTATAACCTACGATATTTAGTTCATTGAAAAGTATAAATCTCGCTCTCCAGAGAGAAAAATCCTACTTCTAAATCAGTCGTGCTTGCCATTCAGTTCTAATAGGTTGACAGGGGTTGAGATATTCTCCTGGGCAAATAAATTATTTGTACTTACATACATATGATTTGAATCGATTCTGGTCAATCACTGTATTTAATAAACCAATTTTTAAATCTAATAGTACACTTTGGAGGTTGAATAATATATTCTCTCCTACTTTCCAAGGTTTATATGCAAAATGATTTATCATATGGTGGTACCTAAATGAAAAAGGAATGCAGGAAGAAGAAGTAAGTGGATGGGTCAGGAAATTAAGTTCATAATAAATGTATCATATATCAATATTCCTAATTCTGGCATTAATCCAAATTTAGATTAAAAGTATCATTCATTAGTTATCAGTAAATTTTTAATAATTTTATAATTTATTCTAATTACTCTTTCTGATCATTATCAGCTCTTTTAAAAAATATAAACTGCATAATAAACCAAAACCACAAAATAAGTTGAAAGTTTAAATCTGTGTTTACAAATTTTCATGAGCACTTGGTTGAATGTGATTAAAGAAAAAAAGGTTTGTTTAAAATGGAAATTGGATAAAGGGCTCTTTTAAACTCTTGAAATTCCAAGTTCAGAATGAAGAAGGAGGACATTTCAACCTACTTTACCTTTCATTTGAAATATTATTCAGAATACAATTTTTGAAATCAATCAAATCAATAAATGCCTTGCAAAAGCCTGGTATAAGAATCTCACTACCTCATTAATGCCAGCTTCACAGTTTAATGACATTCTATTTTATTGAATATTAAGGTATAAAAGTACAAATTAAATTGGCAATGGGAGTGTGCAATTCCGTTTTTTAAATTAGAATGCATTCCTTGACTATGTTAATTTGACCTTCATAGTAATGACCAAGAGAAGCAAATTTTAAAATAAATAGGTAACAAGCCTTTTTTGGCAAATTTTAATATATTCTGCTTTCAGATCCCTGGTAAATAATTTCTAGAGCAAAACTTTTTCTAAATTGCTTTAATCTTTTTGCTACTCAAATAATAGTTGCATGTTACTACTAACTATTGATACCTAAGTCTATTGAATGTTTTCCAATTCTTCTTGAGTCTTTAATTCACCAAGAACATTTTCAAAGAAATGGAAATACACAAATAAAATGCAATATATCACTTAAGAGAAGAGCATTTTATTTTCATTTTGTTTCTTTGTAAACAAATTCCTTCAACCATTTCCAAGTCTTTAACAATTAAAATAAATAAGATTTGGAGAGAAAGTTTTTTTGTTCGTAATAGTTTGAGTGTTTTTTGCTTAACCAAAGCACAAAGCAGAGCTTATTTTTGTCTTTGAAAATAAACAATTATTCTTCTACATTGTAAACGAGAATTTGATTTTCATGAAAATCACTGGTTAGCCAAATCCAGTCTCTTGGATCTGGACTTTTTCTAAAAGGTGAAACCACTGAGACAGAAGAAACAGAATACAATGAAGGTTTGCCAGCAGAAGGAATTCCAGGTACATCTAACAAGTCTGTTTACCAACAATCTTGGGAGCCCACTTCCCTACAGAAATAGCTATACCCCATGCTGTATAATTATTAACCTGCAAATGCCACATACGGGCTGACTTTAGAGGAGAAACACTAACTCCAAGTTCCTTCTGCTTAATTAAATAACCATCATTAATTGAGATCCTTCTATTTGTTAGCCATTGTACTAAGAATATGAAAAAAAAAAAAAAAAAGGAGGGAGGGAGGGAGGAAGATGCTGCCTATCCCCCATCTCTTGATATGCCCAAAGGGTTTATAATCTCCTGGGAAGAGAAGATTATGTGCACGATCTGTCCTCTTCCCATTTGGTGTCCACCTTCTGCTGGTGCCTGGTGCTACAGCCACACCGGGCTTCTCTTAGAGGGTCATGCTATGTCCTACTCCAGAGCCTGTGTACATGCCCTTCCCTTTCTGCCTTTACCCTGGTGCATCTTACTCATTCTTGAGGTGTCATCAGAGAATCCATTCCTGGTTCCTGTTATATGTCCACAAAGCTTTGAGATTTTTCTCTTTGTAATGCATGTCACAGTTGATAACCATCTTATACTCAAATAACTCTCCGTTGGAGCCCATAATAACCATCTTTGGAGACACTGTTGCTGAACAAGTGGGCTCGCTGCCCGAAGTGCATGCAAGACCAATTTAGTGACACCAGGTTTTCGAAAATAGAAAGAGTTTATTACAGGAGGCCAAGTAAGGAGACAGGAGCTAGCTCAAATCTGTCTCCTTGAACTACAGAAACTTGCGACTTTTATGTGATTTCTAGAAGGGTGGCTTAGGAAAATAAGATAGGATGTGGTGGGATTACTTAGGCCAGGAGGCTGGGTGAAATGGAGCTTGTGCCATTACAAATCATCCTTCCTCATACATCGCATGTTCAAAAATGGTGGCTTAGCAAGTAGAGTGGGTGTGACTTTTACTATTATACTTAGGTAAAGGTAACTCCAGGTCAGTTTTTTCTGTCTGTACATGCTCCAGAGACTAGGACTGGTTGGAACTAGCATAAACTGTTTCTACAAGGTAGGAGCTTACATTAAAGTGAAGCAAGCTTCTCATTACTAAACATAAGAGGGGGCAAATTCCCTATTAATAGAATAAGGAGTTGGGCTCTCTTATGGAAGGGGAAGCAGAGGGTGTTTTTTGTTCTTACACACAAGGGAGGAGTCCTGCAAGTGGGCTAGCAGTGATTTCAGCACTGCTCCTTGAAATGCTGGAATCATGGGCTACACGGTCTTCATCCATTCATTCATCATCCACCAAACTCCTTCTTCCCTTCAAAGACACAGTAAGAAGAAAACAAACGTTGCTCAAAAAGCATTTGACATTGTCCTTCCTTGACTACACCCTTGTAAGGAATCCTTCCTTACATCTGGATTCTTTCAGAAGATTCTTTTAGAATGAATTCCTAATTCATTCACCAATCAGGCGCTCAGGACCAACAGCGTGCAGAGTTTGGACCAGGCAAGAAAGATACACATGTAAAAGACAGAGTCCCTGCCTTTGGGAACTCACAGATTATTGAAGACCAATGCAATACAATGTGGTCAGAGTAATAGTAGAGGGCTACAGAGTGCAATGGAAACACACAAGAATTGCACCTCCCCTGGATTGGGGGAAGCAAGGCATAGATTCCAGGGAAGAAGTGAAACTCTTACCATATCACCTTATTTTATCCTCTTCCTCAAACTTATTGTAAGCAAACAATCCTATCTCAGGATCCCTCCATCCTATCTCTCCATCTCTTGATATGTTTATTTTCTTTCTTCCCTGTAGTAGATTTCTGCTGTACCAAATTACTGCCAAATGGCTGCCATAACATATTACTACGAACTTAGTGGATTAAATAATGCAAATTCACTATCTTACAGTTCTGAAGGTCTAAAGTTTGAAATGGGTCTCACTGAGCTAAAAAGAAGTCATCAGCCTTTCTGGATGCTCTAGGAGAGAATCTGTTTCTTTGTCTTTTCCATCTTCCAGAGTCCACCCACTTTCCTTGGAGCATGGTCCTCTTCCATCTTCAAAGCCAGCAGCGTAACATCTCTCTGTGCCTTTCTTCCATAGTCACATCTTCCTCTAATTGACTGTCCTCTTTGCCCTCCCTCTTCCACTTTTAAGGACTCTGGGTCCTCCCTGGGTAATCCAGAATAATCTTCCTATTTTAAGGTTAGCTGGTTAGCAACCTTAATTCCATCTGCAACCCTAATTCTGCTTTGCCATGTATCATGACACAGATTCCGAGGATTAGGGCCTGGACATTTGTAGGGGACCATTATTCTGCCTACCACATCCTCCTTCTAGAATATAAGTTCACTAAAAGCAGGAATTTTACCTCTGTTCACTACTGTATGTCCAATACAGGAGCACTGCCTGCAAAATGGTAGATGCTCAATACTTATTTGGAGATTGAATGGCTAATTGACAATAGCCACATCACCATCAATAATAATAATAAATAACATTTTTGCGTGCTTACTGTATTTCACGTACTGCTCTAAACTCATTCTCATTTCATCTCTTATATATCCTCATGCGTGCGCACGTGTGTGTGTATGTGTACACATAAAGGACTGAGGATAACAGAAATCCAAGTTCAACTACTTGATCGTTATTCCTGGGCCTGGCTCTGGAAAGAGCTTTTTCCATGGAAATCCCAGGCAGTACAATTTTCAGATAGACTCCTATGACACTGGAAGGCTGATGCACTACTGAAGAAAAGTGCTCAAAGAGCATCTTTCTACCACTCTGTTAGATGTAGTGACTGTGGCTTTAAAGAAATGAAGCTAAAGGACAAGCTTTCTGTATTGTGTTTTTCTAGCATAATATATTCCAGAAGACTTCAATACTACAGCAAAAAGGGGGGGTGAGGGGTAGTGGGACGTAGCCAAGAAATTTCCCTGGAAGAAGAGGCCTGGGTGCTGGTGTGACTTATAAACACAGGCCTTCTCTAGACTCCAAAGGGCAACAGAGAGGGGAGTCTCTGGGTATAACCCGTCACTTCACACTATAAAGTCAACACTCTGCGCAGATATTTCTCCCTCACTTTCCTGAATTTGAAAGGCTTTTGATACGCTTTTTTAAAAGCAAATCTGTTGCAGCTCTTCTAATAGCTCATCTTTATCAATAAAACTTCAGGAAAATTAAGGCATCAAGACATATTTTGAAAAAGCACTATCAACTTGAATAAAATCCACAGTCTCCAAAGCAGGAATAAAACCTGGGGTTTGTGCGCTCTTCCTTCAGGGCGCTTTCCGGCCTTTCATAAAAGGGCCTGCTGGCCCGGATGCGGAAGTGCGAGGAGGCACCTGGCTATCGGCTCATTACGGTGGAAAGCTCATTGCGGATTGCTGCCTTCAGTGGCTGGCTTTTGTCACGTGCCTCCGTTTTTCTCTCGCTGGAGATGGCAGAAACGCCTCTGGTTTAGCTTAGCCCTGTCAGGAGGCTGCGCACCTGTTCTCTCACCAGAATAGAGAGTGAACACATGGAGTCCCAGGAGGCGCGGGTCTAAAGGGCCCCTCCCAGTACAAATTTTAAGACTTTATTGTTACGAAATACGAGACAAAGATAAGCGCTCGTCCGAAAAAAAAGGTAAGGTCACACTCTGCAGTACTCTTCCAGGCTACAATGCTTGATGCGCCATTATTCTTTGTTCCTTAATTGGGAGCTGGAGAGCTTCATTTATAAAGCATCGCAAGGGAAGGAAATGGTAAATGATACTAAAACATCCCCGGATTACACACAGCAATTTGATGGGACTCGTTAAACCTGCTTTCTGTATCATTTGAGGGCTTTTCATCACAAGGAAATGTGGGGAAGATTCCAGTAAAGTAGATATTAAGGAAGGAAATATCACTTTTTTTGCTACCGTTTCATTAAGTTAGATAAAAAAAAAAAAAAAAAAAGCATTCTCACACTTGAACGTTCCAGATTTTGAAGCTCTGTCATTTTGCTGCTCTTCATTATCAGCATCCCAGAAACCAATCTTCTTTTACAATAGCGGTAACAACTTTTTTACTTCTGAAAGGCAGAAGAATGAGGATCCTTACCTCAATATCAGTGCACGATGCTTTGCACATCCTAGGCAATCTATAAGAATTGATAGAAATAAAATGAGATAGAGGCCTTCAGAAATTCACTGATCAGATATTGGAATAAAATTGACAAAAAGAAGTACTGCCGCTTACTGATTCTGGATTGGGAGAGTTCCCGCCCTTCTCTTCCGAATCTCTGGTTGTCGCACAGGTATATCAGAAAAGTAGAATTGCTCAGACTGGATTTTTACAAATTACAGCCCAGAAAATTTTTTTAAAAAGCAATACTAGTCTATTTCACTTCAGCTGTCCACTTTAAAGTCACCTCATACCCTATTAGATCTCTTAGTGTTGTCATTCTATGGCCTCACAGGAAACCTGAACTACAGATTGAGCAAAACGCTTTTCCTTTTCACAGCACCCAAGCAATGCTTTCTTAGTTTTGGGTCTTGCTGAGTAAGCTTTTCACACTTCCTTTATGTTCCAAATGAGTTAAGCTGGATTTTAAATTTGGGTCTGGGTGGAGGTCGGGTAAGACACTATGGGAAACTGAGGCCGTAAGGCTTGAGAAAAGATAGCATGTTATTCCCAGGTCCCAGAGAGAGAAGGGGCCAGGGGGGGTCGACGTCATCGGCTGGGGGTAGGGAGGCTCAACTAGCGGGTGGGGAGCACACAGGCAGGGCAAGAAGGTGGGCTGTGCCTTTACCGTGGGCCAGGGCTGGAGGTTAGTAGTTTTCCAGGGAGAGTCAAGGTTAGATCAGTTTAAAGCAGACGCGCACAAAGGGAAGGGACTGGGGGTCCGAGGGCGGTGAGGATGGTGAGCTTATCATTTGGGACCATCTGTGGGTTTGGGGTGAGCTGTGTGTCTGTGTGGTGAGGTGGTGGCTGCAGATGCGGGTTTGCGC
>JAQZBX010044030.1:0-21319 GCA_029593785.1 Cabassous unicinctus
GAAAAAAAAAAAAAAAAAAGCACCCTTTCTTGGAAAAAAAAACAAAACTTCAAAATACAGGAATAGAAGGAAATTTCTTCAACATGGTAAAGGGTGTATATGAGCAACCCATAGTTAACATCATACTCAGTGGTGAAATGCTAAGGGCTTTCTCTCTAAAACTTGGAAAAAGACAAGGATGTCCACTGTCATCACTCTTATTTAAAATTAGTACTGGCTGAAGCACTTGGTAAAGAAGGAGAAATAAAAGAATCCAAATTGGTAAAGAAGAAGTAAAACTTTCACTGTTTGCAGATGACATGATCCTAAATGCAGAAAGCCCAGAAAAATCTACAACAATGCTTCCACAGCAGATAAACGAGTGCTGTATGTGACAGAATATAAGATGAACATTTTAAAAAATCAGTAGCATTTTTGTACACTAATAATGATGAAATTGAGGAGGAAATCAAGAAAAAAATTATTATTTTTTTTTACATTTATATCTCTTTTAATTTACAATAGCAACTAAAAAAATCAAACATCTGGTAATAAGCTTAACTTACAATGTACAGGACTTGTAAACAGAAAACTGCACAAGAGAGTTAAAAGAAATCAAAGAAGACCTAAATAAATGAAATAATATTCTATGCTTATGGACTGGAAGACTACATATCATAAAGATGTCTATCTTAACTGAATTGATTTACAGTTTCAATGCAATAAAATTTCCAACAGCATATTTTACTAAACTGGAAAAGCCAATTATCAAATTGCCAAAAACATCTTGAAAAAGAAAAAATGAAATTGGAGGAATTGTGCTACCAGATTTTAAAGCATGCTAAAAAGCTATGGTGGTCAAAATTGCATTGTTTTGGCACAACGATAGACATAATGACCAATGGAACCTAATTGAGAGTTCTAATATAAACTCACACAACTGATATTCAACAAAGCCACCAAGTGCACTCAACTGGGACAGAAGAGCTTCTTCAAAAAATGGTGCAGGGAGAACTGGATCTCCATATCCAAAAGAATGAGAGAGGATCACTGTCTCACACTCTATACAAAAATTAACTCCAGATGGATCAAAGACCTAAATATAAGAGCCAAGGCCATAAAGCTCCCAGAAGTTAATGTAGGGAAATATCTATGAGATCTTGTAGATAAATGGAATCTCCTCAAAATTAAAAACTTTTGCGCTTCAAAGGAGTTTGCCAAGAAAGTGCAAAGGCAGCCTACTCAATGGGAGAACATATTTGGTAAACATTTATCCTATAAATGGTAAACATTTATCCAACATATATAAAGAAATCCTACATCTCAAAAATAAAAGACAAACAACCCATTTTACAAAATGGGCAAGAGACTTGAATAGACATTTATTCAAAGAGGAAATAATAACGGCTAAAAAGTACATGAAAATATTCTCATCATCATTAGTATTAGGGAAATGCAAATCAAAACTACAATGAGATATCATCTTGTCTCTATTAGACTGGCTGCTATTAAAAAAATAACAACAGAAAACTACAAGTGTTGGAAGGGATGTGAAGGAAAGGGAACACTAATACATTTCTGGTGGGAATATAGAATGGTGCAGCCATTGTGTGGGAACCATTGTTGTCGGTTCCTCAGGAAGCTAACTATAGAATTGCTATATGGTCCAGCAATCCCACTACTATACACAGAAGAATTGAGAGCAGGGACATGAACAGATATATGCACACCAATGTTTATAGCAGCATTATTCACTATTGCCAAAAGTTGGAAGCAACAAAAGTGTCCACCAACGGAGGAATGGGTAAGCAAAAGGTGGTATATGCATACAATGGAATATTACTCAGCTGTAAGAATGAATGAAGTACTGACACATATGACAACATGGGTGAATCTCAAAGATCTTATGTTGAATGAAGTAAGCCATTCATTAAAGGACGAGTATTACATTACCTCACTGATATGACCAAAGGTATTGAACAGATTCACAAAGATAGAGTAGGGAAAATAGGTTACCAGGAGATAGAAAGGGAGTAGAGTGGTGAGCAAATGGTCAATATGGGCAGAAACTATGATACGGTGGAAGGGGGTGTCTTGGCAGTGGATGGGGGTGATGGTGCAGAGATGTGAGTGAAGCAATGGTGCTGAAATGTGAGGGTTAGCAGGGTTTGTGGGGTTGGACTATTGGTAGAATTAGGAGGAGGGCTGGAGGAAGGAACAGGTGAACTCTGGGGAGGTGGAGGTCTGTGGTTGAAAATACAATTATGGGAAAGCTCTTTTGGCAAATATGGCAGAGGAGGGTTACTGGTGCAGGGTATTTGGTGGAGGGAGATGCCCGGGGCATGCTTCTATGGAATATGAGTGTGTTCATCTTGTCATAGGATGTTATCTCAGTGGGTGGAGACCCACACGATAAGCAACAAAATATTAAACACCCTTCCTGGAGAGTCCTGCTACATTCTCACACAGAGGAGCAAGAATCTCTTGAGTACATAGGCCGTGCCTAATAAAATAGTTTCTCAAAGTGTCTGCAACTGTAAGCAAGACAGTTACATCCATCTGCCCCATGTGATCTAAGCCCGCTCTCACTTTGAGGCAGAGTCAGCATTACCATCTTAAAATCCTCAAGGTTGAAGAATGAACAAACATAAGGGTGGAATGCAGCCATGGACCCAAGTAGACTTATTATTATTATAGTAACAGAAGAATTTGTAACACTGATGTAACGGTAGTGGTTACCAAAAGTTCTGAGAGGAGGGGGAGAGAAAATAGGTAGAACTTAGGGCATTTTTAGGGCATTGGAATTAAGTTAACCACAATGTAAACTATATACCTTGATTAGTAGCAATGCTTCAATATTTATTCATCAATTTTCACAAATGTACCAAACTATTGTAAGATGTTATTGATAGGGGAAAATGTGGTAGCAAGAGGTGGTGAGGCATAAGGGAATCCCTTATAGTTTTGATGTAACTTTTCTGTAATCTCATACCTTTTTAAAAATATACTTTATTATATTAAAAAAGAATAAATGTGACAGCCTAGTACAAGTCATAGATTTATGAAATCAGTGAACAGCTGGGAAATTAGGGCATGAACTAAGATGTAAAATACAGGTGGAAGATTTCTTTACAAGTGCTTTCATGTTGAATATTGCAACTGGTCTTTATGATCACATGAACTATAGGCATATTATTATTATTTACCAATAGTAGCAACATTTTATAGTGATAAATTTAAGGTTTAAATAGTTTAAATTGCCTAAAATCACAAACATCAAGGTTTGTAAAGCTAGAAGCAGTTCTCCAATCAACTGCTTTCACAAAACCAATTCCTTTTCTTTCCCAGACTAATATTTTCTGAGATATATGGGTTGCTTGTTTATATTTCTATTATGTATTCCTGGTGCCTAGCATGTGCATGTCACATAGGATTTACTGAATATAGGTTGATTTGATGAATAGTTACACACTACAATCATACTTTTTAAATAATATGCCAACTATCCCAGAGCTCTCTCTTTTCAGACACCCAAGGTGTCCCAGAAGCTATCAATGTTAACCTATGTAAAGTTTTTGCCACATATTTTTTAAAAAACCTTATAGAATGTAAATATATATATATAATTTGTGTATTTAGTAATTTCTCAAATGTAAAGTCAAAATGCACAAATTTATTATATTTCCAGAGCAATGAACAATGGAAATTAAATTTTACAAATAACCTAGAAACATTAAATACTTAGGTTTAAATACAAGAATATTTGTATATTTAAAATCACAAAACACTCATGAAAGAAATAAAAAACGAACAAAATAAATGGCGAAATATATGGTGTTTATGTGTATTAGTAAACTGAATTAAGATGCCTTTCTCTCTAAAGAGATCTGTTAAGTCAATGCCCAGTTCCAATCAAACTCCCATCAATATTTTTTTTTCATTTTGTAGAGATTGGCAAATGCATTAAAACATTTATATGGAAAGGTAAAATAACTGCACTAGCCCAAACAATTTTGAAATAGAACAAGTTTGAAAGACACACAATAACTGATATCACACCTTACTTAAAGCTACAGTAATCAAGACAGTGGTTTTGGAAAGTTGACAGACAAAATGATAGAACAGAATAGTCCAAATATAGATTCACATATATATTGCAAAATTGGTTTCATAAAATGTGCAAAGGTAATTCAACAATGAAATAATAGTGTTTTCAACAAATCATGCTAGAAAAATTTAGTTTATAAAACTAAAAATCATCATAAGATAAAAATCTTTGTGGTTTGGGGGTAGGTAAAAATTTCTTATATGCAACCACCAAAGAACAATCTATAAAATAAGATTATGCATCTCTAATTTATCAAAATTCGGAATTTCTACTCTTTGGAATTCACTGTAAAAGCAATGAAAAGATAAGCCATAGAAAAGGAATATGTATTTTCAAACACATATTTGATAAAGGACTCATCTAGAATATATAATGAACTTCAAAATTAACATATTAAAACAAGAAACAAAAATGCCAAATTATTTGAGTAGACGCTTTATAAATGCAGATCTATGGATGAAAAACAATCTCATGAAAATATGTTTAAAATTGACAGTCATTAGGGAACTAAACATTAAAATCACAATGGTATAGAATTATATAATTTTTGGAATGACTGTAATCAAGAAAATTGACAATACCAAGTGTGAAGATGTATAACAACAAAAACCTTTGTATATTGTTGGTAGGAATATAAAATAATTCTACTTTGGAAAACATTTAATAATTTCTTTAAAAGTTATATACCCACTATTCATCTAAACCAATGATCTCACTATTACATATTTATCCAACAGAAAAGAAAATATTTTCACATAAAACCTGAATATGAATGTTCATGATAGCTTTATTCATAATAGCCAAAATTTAGAAACAACCAAGCTTTGATATATAATTCATTTTCCATAAAACTAATTGATTTAAAGTGTACAGTTCAGTGGGTTTGGTATATTCAAAGATATGTGTGACCATCATCCTGATCTAATTTTAAACTTTTCATCATTCTATAAAGAAACATCATATTTATTTGCAATCACACGTCATCCACCCTACTCAGAATCTGAAAACCACTAATGTATTGTCTGTCTCTCTAGATTTGCCTATTCTGGACATTGCATATAAATTGAATAATGCAGTATGTATTTTTTTGTGACTGACCTCTTCCACTTAGCAGAACATTTCCATGGTTCATCCATGTTTTGACATGTTTCAGTCCTTCATTGCTTTTCATTGCTGAATAACATTCCATTGTATAGATGCACCACATTTTACTTATCCATTCATGAGTTAATGACCATTTATTTTGTTTGGTTTACACTGACTTTGATGAATGTGCTGCTAAAAACATCCATGAATGGTTTGTGTGTGGACATAAGTTTGCCTTTCTTTTGGGTATATACCTGTGAGTGGAATTGCAGAGACATGGTAAACTCTATGTTTAACTGTCTGAAGAACTATCAAAATATTTTCCTAGGCAGTTTCATCATTTTCCATTTCTACCAGCAGTGTAAGAGTTTTCTCCTTTCCTCACATCTTCACCAATATTTTTTGTTGTTTTTTTCTTTACTTCAGCCATCTTAGTAGGTATGAAATAATTTCTTGTGTTTTTGATTATCATTGATATATATTCTTTTAAGGGAAATCTCTATTCAAATTTTTGATCATTTTTAATTGAATTACTTGTCTTTGATTACAAGAAACAATTGTCTAATGAAAGTATTGAAGATGTACTTCTAGGTTTTCTTCTAAGAGGATGCCCTAGTTTTTCCTCAGATATTTAGTCCTGTATTGCATTTTTGTCAATTTTTATATATGGTGTGAAGCCAGGGGTACAAATTTATTCTTTTACATGTGGATATCCACATGTCTTTTCTATATTTATGTACTTGCCCTAAGCAGTGCTCTTTATTTCTTCACATAGATTTAAGTAATTGTCTAGTGCTCTTTCATTTCAGGCTGAAGGACTCACTTAAGTATTCTTGTAGGGCAGGACTGGTAGCAACAAATTCTCTTGGTTTTTATTTATCTTAGAATGCTTTAGTTTATCCTTCATTTTTTTTTTTAAGAATATTTTACTGGATATATAATTCCTGATTGAAAAACTTTTTCTTTCAATACATTAAAGATGCCATGTCCTTGTTTTTTGCCTCTTATGTTTTCTGATGAGAAATCAGGTGTTAATCATATTGGTGATCCCTTGTATTTAATAAATAATTTTTCTCATGCTGCTTTCAATATTTTTTTGTCTTTTGTCTTTTGCCAACTTGACTATGTTGAAGTTTGATGTGCCTTTTTGTATGGAGTTCATAGAACTTCTTGGAAATATAGATGGAAGTTTTTCACCAGAATTGAGTTTTCTGACATTCATTCTTCAATTAATTTTCTGCTTTATTCTATTTCTTCTCTCTTTCTCTGACTACCTTTTTGCATGTATTGATATACGTGATTGTGGTCCACAGTCTCTGAGACTCTGTATATTTTTCTTTATTCTTCTTTCATTCTGTTCATTTGACTGGATCCTATCTTCAAGTTTATTGATTCTTCTTCCAGCTCATATCTGTTGTTAATTTTCATTTCATTTATTTTACTTTTCAAATCAAGTATGAATTTGTACCTGGTTCTTTGTTATTATTTCTATATCTTTATAGATATTCTATATTTGATGGGACATAGTTATCACACTTTCTTTAAATCTTTTAGCCATAATTTCCTTCAGTTTTTAAAATATATTTATACTAACTGATTGGATATATTTATATACTAAGTGCAATATTTGGTCTCACTCAGAGACATTTTCTGTTAAGTCATTTTGTCCCCAATCTTGTGGTATGCTTTCTTATTTCTTTGCATGTCACACAAATTTTTGTTGAAAATGGACTTTTTAGATAATATATTGTAACAACTCTGGTATCCAATCCCTTTCTCTATAGTGTTTATTGTTATTACTGATTTTTGTTGTAGCTTTTGTTGTTGCTATTATATTAATTGTTTGCACTTTGTATTTGTTTAGCAACTTTCTTGGAGTAATTCTTTAGATTCTGCCTTCCTTGCAGTGTTTGGCAACTAATTTCACAGCTAGCTTCTTTTTTTTTGAGTTTTTGCTTTTATTTTTAAGTTTAGATTCATCAGAGTCAACTCTGGGTCAGTATAATTTAGTGATTAGTCAATGATAACTCAGAATAGTTCCTTAAATGCTTTGCCAGTGTGTCTCTTACCTTTTGCCCAAGGAATCTATGCATGAAAACACACCTTCAACCTTCAAGCAGTGTACAACACAAATGTAATTATCACTTCTGGCTTTCACAGGGCCTCAAGGCCATCCAGGGCTGAATGAATGGCTTCTCCTCTTTCTCACATCTTCCTGGGCATACACACAGCCATGTATTTGTACATAGCCTTCCAGAACATCAGGAACATATTGGAGATTTTCAAAGTTCCTTATCATTTTCTAGTTCTCAAAGTCTTCAATTTATATTTTTTTGCCACCCTATTGTTTGACCCAGCTGAAATTACAGCAGTGTTACCAGGGCATTTCTATTCTTTTCAGTAATGCCCTAGGAATAGAGCTTTTTCATTTTATTTTATGTTTTTGCTGAGTTGATATCTGATATAAAAATAGCCACAATATCCTGGAAAGGATGACATATTTTCACACCAACCATGCCAGCATGCTGGAGAGGGAAGGAAGATGGAATTCATCCTATTTTGCAACACTGCAGATTCTGCTATATGATGGCAGTTCAGTAGTTTCTCTTGATTAGACAATTTTCAAAATTTTTTTGTGTTTTTTTTTTAATTTCCGGATTTCTGAAATAGTTGATTTTATTTGTTTTGCCAATTTATTTGTGTGGAAGATTTTGTTCACTGAGATTCCCATTTTGCAATTCTGGAGATAATCATTAGAAAAGTTTGGCTCTCAAAGTTCTAAAATATCTGGATCCTCATAATTGGACTGTTGAGTAATAATTTTAATGCTACAAAATGTAACTTGAATTAGCAACTGTTTATGTTTTCAGATTTGTCTAGATTTTAGCTCAAACAGACACTAAAATCATAGCACATCATACCAAACTAACAGAACATTTTTATATAAAAATGAAATAAGACAATTGTATAAGCATAGGCCCAAGCAAACTCACAATGGTAGTGCCAACTGAGTGAGAAATTAATTTAGGTTGTTTTAAGTTGCTGAGAATTTATGGTTGTTATTGCAGCATATTCTAGCTTAGTCTGATTGATACAACAAGATTCTTATTGAAAAATCATAATTAATCTTATATGTCAAATTTTTTATATATCTGTGGACAAATTGTTTTATTTTTTAAATTTGTTGCTTAGTATGTTACTGTATTGGAAACCACCCAAAAAAACCTTAAAATAATTTTATATGTTTGAGACACTGTTATAAAAAGTAAATAGCCTTAACCATGAAAAGTCTCATGGTTAAGGACTTGTATCAAAGCATTTCCAGGAATTTACCGGAATTTCACAGAGGTTTAATGGAATTTTGAGAACAATTGTACCTGAATGGCATTAGCTATACTCCTTCCTATACAATTTCCTTCTCACCAGTTTCACAGATTTAACTTTTCTTTTCTTTAATTTTTTAAATGAAATCCACTGTGAAGGATTGAGTAGCTGAGTAGTCTTTCCTCTTCCAGATATTACACTCTTGAACTCTTTGTGAGTGAAATTATGATAAGAACTTTCATCTCAAATTCATGGTGATTATCATTGTTGCTTTATTAAAAACATGTAAAGTAACATTCCCCACAATTCTAGTCTACATTATGATGAAAATTAGAATAACATAATACACCAATGGAATGTGGGTCTTATTGTACTTAGAAAACAGTCTCTCTGTAATAGCCTGTAGGTGTTACGCAGTCAAACACTGTAATCATGATTAATTGCTAGCCAACTAGCAAAGGGAGCCCCAGATGCATTTAAATACAGATTTCAGCTCAGCATGATATACAAATTGAAAGGTCTCTTCTTTTTTACTTGTGTATCTATTAAAATAACTTACTATGCCTGTCTAAAAGCATTAAATAGCTCCAAGGGTACAAAAACAAGTTATAATCCCATTAATGGAACATTTGTGTATTTCAAATCTTTATCCTGGTAAATGATCTCTGTTATTTGCCTGCTATTTCAAGGAAAATAATGTGAAAAGGAGAAGCAGAATAAAGAGTAGAACAAAATCTTAATTATTCTTTACTCTGGGCTCAAAACTCAAATTGTAAAATGTCTCTTCTCAAGAAAGGAATCTTCCACTGGATCTATTTCAAACATAAAAATAATAGAATCAGTCTGCCATCACTGGGTCACCACCATATTGGACCCTCTAAAAATATGTATATAGGGCTTCCTAATTAATGTGGAAATTTTAATTTCTTCATTTGGAAATGGGGAAAGGGAGAGAATATATATTCATTTCACAGGAATGATTCTCAATATAAAGAGAATGAAAATTTTAATATAGTGTCTCTACAAAGGTGGTGGGAACAAAGTAAAATGTCTGGAATGCTATCTCAGTGTGCTCATGTGTGGTCAAATTAATATTTGACCTTTTGGATTTTAGACTGTGTGACCAGGGCTCCTTATTATCCCATGGCAGATGACCCTGTGTTTTCTGTGCCTATTATACTAAAATTGTTGACCAAGGGTCATCACAACCTTGAGATTCTTGTATCTCAGAATTAATTACTATCATAAGCCTTGACTAATCATTGATCCAGGCATCTTTTCGTTGTAACCTAATCTGAAAAGAATATTAATGCAAGTTTAGAGTTCTAATACTTCAAATACTTTCTAAATTTCACATGGAAGAGTTAACACAAGAAACTTGCTAAGGTTTTAGGAACATTTCCTTAGTAAAATAAAGTTTGCCAACAATTTTGATGTAAGAATTTTTAAAGTACAAAAATGGAAACAATTTAACTTGTTTTTCACAGTTTAGTCCTTAGTAGGAAATAGGTTAAAAACAACAACTATGTTTATATATCTTATGGAAAGAGTAAATAGCAATATAAATAATACTTTATAAAATATACCTATTGGCATAAATGCACCAAAAGACATTGCAGGTCAAGGTGCTTCCTATACACTTGCCATGTGGTAATACAATGTTTACCCTAAAAAGTTGGACCTTATAATTTAATACTAATTTTCCACAGCATAGCACTGTAAAGCCTGACATTTGCCTTCATGTATATATATATTTGTAAACAACCAGTGGAATGCCACAAGCATCAAATGAGAAAGGAAAATTAAAACTGTGATGCATCATTCTTTGTTATCTTGGCATAAAATAAGGGCTTAGATTGCCATTCACTGCAGAATAAGAAAGTAAGTATATGAATTACACAGGAATGGAAATAGTATGAGTAGGCTTAGGTCTTAATTATCCCTCACTGAGGGATGCCTCAAGGAAGAAAAATGATTTTCACCTGACATCATTGAAAACATGTGGATGATGTTTACTAGTGGACTCAACAGAAGTCCTTATCTAAAAAATAGCTTTTAAGTGTGAAAGTCACAAAAGCCAAGGAAAGCCAGAGGAACTGATTAAGACTGGAGAAAACTAAGGGTAACTAAATACGAAGCATAAATCAAATGAATCCATTCATTGCTATTATGGAAAGTATTGGGACAATTATTAACATTTTAATAGAATCTGGGGATTAGTAATAATGTTGGTTTCCAATTTAAAACAATGTTAATAATTATTTTCAGCATGGTATAACTGATTTATCTTAATGACTTATATTAAATAAAACTGGAATTAATGAATTTATGGAGAATGCAATGGTTGGAAGGAGAATGAGAATTAGTAAATATATTGGTTGAGTTCATATGTCAAATTGGCTAGGTTATGGTGTCCAGGTGTTTGGTCAAGCAGGCATTGGCCTGATGGTTACTGTAAGGACATTTTGTGGATTTAAATTGTCAGTCAGTTTATTGCATCTATGGCTGATTATATCTACAATCAGCAAAAGAGTTTGCCTTCAGTAATGATAGATGTCTCATGAAGTCAGCTGAAGGCATTAAAAAGTGATGACTTCAGCAGTCAGAAAGAATTTCTATGTAGTTCAGTCAGCTAGTTTCTCCTAGGAAATTCATTGAAATCTTCTGAGTTTCTAACTTGCAGTGTGGGTCATGACTCACTAATGTAGTCCAACCAAAGGCTCTAAAGTGTTCTAATCAAGTGATATAATCAAAATGTCCCTTAATGCAATCAATGGGTGTCATACCTGCAAAAATGGATTAGTTTTAAAAAACATGATCTTTTCTGAGATTCACAAAAAGCTTCAAACTGGCACAAACTGCATGAATTTTTCCATTTTGTATAGACAGTAATTAGAAGAATATAAAACATATGTGGAAAAGGATAGTCAAGATGTGAGATAATGGTAGAATGAACATAAACTAGGGTCAGCCTGATTTTATTGATACAGGCCCACTAAATAGAGATTCTTGTTTCAGTGTTGCAGCTCAAGGGGTTAGATAGGGCTTCAAAAATTTGTTCAGGTGGTTGGCTGAAGCATAGACCAAAACTTAGCCTACATTAACTGAAGTTGAAATACCAGAACTTCCCTGATATACTGTCAATGAGATAATCCAAAGGCTTAGAGATTAGAATGTTAGAGTGGATTTATCATGCAAGACCTTCTTACCCACCCCAGGAATGTCCAGAGAAAAACTTTTCTTCAGGACTGTGAGGATTAAATTTGTGAGAGCAGCTCTCTCATCCCTGAAGAACTCTATGGTTGCTCTTTTCAAAAGGTCAGATTTTAATGTGCAAATAGCTACCTCTGACCTTGGATTCTTAAGAAATCTGAGGACAATACCGATGTTCTTGGGTTGTCAGGAGCCCAGTGGCAGCACTTAATTGCCAAATCAAAGTAGATATTACTATGATAATGGATTTCAGAGTCAGAATAGTCTAACTCACAGAGATCTATGGCATTGTGATCAAGGGGTCCCTGGAAGTTAAATAGATGGTGAGTCTACTAAATTCTTACTTGATCTGTATAAGCAGAAGAGTTCTAGGAAGTTAACAAAAGTCTACCTTGAAATCACAAAAACAGAGAGTCATGGCCCTTCAATCAATTCCCACACATGAGGCAATTAGGCCCAGAACTCAACAAATGAATGGAAGGCTGACTTCCCTTGGGGAAGAACACTACTATATTGCCAAAAATTTATACTGTTAATCTTCCATCCAGGATTCCCCAATATGATCTACAACATTTTACCAGGGTTACTGCTGTGCATTGGGGAATAGGAAATGATCAGATATTTTGGAAATTATTAGACACTGGCTGAGAAGTGACATTAATTCCAGGAGACCCAAAAAGTCACTGTGGTCCACCAGTCAGAGTAGTAGGGACTATTGATGCCAGGTGATCAGTGGAGGTTCTGTCATCTGAACCCACCCTGTGGTTATATCCTCAGTTCCAGAATGCATAATTAGAATAGACATACTCAACAACTAACAGAATCCCCACATTGGTTTCCTAATCTGTGAAGTGAGGACTACTATAGTAAGAAAGGCCAAGTGGAAGCCACTGGAACTGCCTCCAGCTAGCAAAATTGTAAATAAAAAGGAATATTGCATTCCTGGAGGGATTGCAGAAATCAGTGCCAATATCAAGGACTTGGAAGATGCAGGGGTAGTGAGTACCAATTTCATGCTCCTATTTGGTCTGTGCAGAAAACAGATGAATCTTGGAGTATGAGAGTTGACTATTGTAAACTTAACCAGACGGTGACTCCAATTGCAGCTGCTGTTCCAGATGTGGTATTATTGCTTGAGCAGGCCAGCACATCCTCTGGTACTTGGTTTGCCTCTGGTACTTGGTTTGCCTCTGGTACTTGGTTTGCAGCTCTCGATCTGGTTAAATGGGAAATTTTTAGTTGTATATATGTTACTATAGTAAAAAAATTAAAAAATAATTATAGAAGGAAAACACCAAACAAAGGGATCTGCATTTATAGAATCTATGAATCTGGTACAAATTTATTCTGATGAAGAAAAAAAAAATAGCCCCATTCCAGTGAATATAAGAGGAGAAATTCTTGAGATAAGTTTGGAGAATATGCATGTGGTGTGGCTTGTAGGTCATTTTAAGAATTTTGTATTGTATTCTCTTAGTTTGAACTGCATGAAATTGCTAATATTTGGTTATGTTTACCTACAAAAATGGTAATTTTATATAGTTCATCCTAATTTTGGAATATGAAGTCATGGGAATTCTAAGCAGAGGAATGTTATAATCTTTATTTAAGAGCTTGACTCATATTGGATGAAAGATTTATTAGACAGGGTTAAGAAATAAATGGAAAAAGCAATCAGGAGTTCGTTGTAGCCTATGTGGAAAATGAGGATGGATTGTACAAAAATTACCTGGAGATATATGTGATCAATATATCCTAAGAACCTACTGTGCTTCAAATCTGTTTTGGACACTAGGAAATAAAGATTAATAAAAACTTTCAATGTCATATAGAATGCATTCTAGGAGAACAATTTTAAAGTAGGATGTATATATCAGATATTTTGTGACACTTTAAAAAATATGGGTACACTGGGCATATCCCAGATACATTAACTCGATTTACGTGGATAGGCTCAGGTGTGTGTGTGTGTGTGTGTGTTTGTGTGTGAGTCAAATCATCTAGCTAATTCTGATATGCCTTGGTTAAAAACCTTGGAATACTTAGAAAAGCATATAGTTAAGTGGATAATTACAAAACAGTATAACAAATGTGATGACATAAGGAAGCATAGAACTAAGAAAATACATAAACAAATTAATTAATTGAATTAATCATGATTTACTGAGTGAATTTAGCAGTTATTCAACTGTATACAAGCTTCTAAAATTATATTTATTATGAAAGTCATAAACAACTCCTCTGAAAATTAACAGTAACAAATCAACTCTATTTGTTTAAATTTTTGTCTTTTTAACTCATTTATGTTAGAATTTGGTCAATGCCAAACTATTTCACTTGAATCGGACCATCATATGAATATTACATACCATGCTTTAATAATTTATATGGCAAATAACTCAGAATCTGCAAAGAATTTGAACAGATTTCTTTCTGAGGGCTGATATCAATCACAATTAATAAGTTAATATTGTACTGATCTAACAACTTATTTGTATTTCACTGATGGGGTATAGATAATCTCCATTTTTTCTTTTTGAGTTAACATAAACTTTTCTTTTAAAAAAATATGATTCTAAAACATATCTTATAATTGTCATACTATCTGTTTTATTCACCTCACTATTAAAATATGCATTTTGAGATTTCACTGCAACATTTTAGTAGCAATGGCATGCTGGAGTGGCCTGTCCTGGGTCACAAGAGCCAATTGTACACTTCTTCCTAACTCCATTTTCGGTCAAATCACATTGTTGTTGGGAGACAATTCTCCATTGGTCTCATGTTTTCACACGTCTTCCAAGGAAAGGCACTTAACAGCTTTTACTCTGACCAATTTTGTCAAGGATGTTTATAAAAGAATAAATTTGGAATATACTGTCTTTCTTCTGTACAATAGAAAGATTTGCTTATTGATTGTTTATTATGTATAATATAATGTCTTTCTTGGGAAAACGCTGTTTGCCTATTGCCCATTACAAAAGAGTCAGGTATTCTAGGCTTCAGGTTCCTCTTCTGTAATGCACTCTACTGCAAGTGTAGTTGTTGCTTAGATTTCTTTGTTTTACCCTGTGGGATTTAGGGTTAGGGGACAGCATAAATTCTGACATGCTGTTAATGGATATCGCTATCAGTAATAGGCTATCCTTTGTCTCTGATGCAAGAGTCTTGTGTCTTCTCACAGCACCCATGAAACTGTGGCAGCTAACATATTTACTTGAAAGAAGGATACAATCTCAGTCCCTTCTCAGTTCTTGAAGTTTATTAACTAGTCCAAGGTGAGATTATTAATGCCACAAAAATTTTCAAACACTACAAACCTGTGCTTTGTTGTTCTCATTGTTTGAACCAGTTTTTAAAGATTCATCATTACACCCCTGTTTAATTAGTTATCACTCTATACATGATTAACAGTACTGTCTGCCATGCCTTTTGAACAGTACTCTGCTACCTCCCAAATCATCGTAAGAGGAACATGGCACATGTCTGAAACATCCAGCATCACTTAATGTGCTGTGTAATGGAGAATTCAGGCATTTGATTTAGATAGGACAGACTGTCATTTTGGTTTGTGCCTCTGTTTTAGTTTTCTAGGACTGCCATAACAAAGTAGCACAAATTTGTTAGCTTAAAACAATAGGAATATATTGTCTCATTGTTCTGGAGGCTAGAAGTCTGAAATCAGGGTGTCAACAGGGCTGTGCTCTCTCTGAAACCTGTAGTGGAGAATCCTTCCTTGCCTCTTCATAGCTTCTGTTGGTTTTCTGGCAATCTTGGCATTCTTTGGCATGCTACTGCGGCACCCCAATCTCTTCCTCCATTGTCGCATGACCTTCTTCTCCTCCTCTCTTATTAAGACGATATACATAGTGGATTAGGAGCCCACCCTACTCCAGTATGGCCTAATTATAATTTACTTTTCCATCTGCAATGAACCTGTTTCCAAATAAGGTCATATTCTGAAGTACTGGGGGTTAGGACTTCAACATATCTTTTGGAGGGATACCATTCAACTCACAACAGCCCCTTTACAATCTACTGGGACTTGATATTTTACTAAACAGTTCTCATTTCAGTTTGTTCAGTCAGAAGGATTATTCTATCTTTTCACATTTATTTTAGGGATTGTTTCAATGAAATGTAGTGTACAGGGTGCACAGGGATTGTTGCCTTAAAAGGTTGCTCTTCAAATTGCTGCTTTTTTATTTCTATTGTCAATGGCTGTTGCTATTCATGACAATTAGGTGACTGGTAGTGATGGATGGAATGCAGTGCCCTTGGCCTTACAGACAGGCCACCCAGGTGACAACACATTTGTCCCTTTCTCCAGTAGAGCATATTATCTAACTGAGAATTACCAATGAAATGGAAAGCATACTCTAAGAATGACCAAATCTTTGAAAGAAAGACAACAGTGTGGAAAAAAGAAACAAATAGGTCTCAGAATTAAGCAAAAATACAATTTTGGTTTTGTCTTTGTCTAAAATTTTGGAAAGCAGAAGAGCCAAATGTTCTGATATCCTGGAAGTTATGTGTAATCAAGGATAAGATAACAGACGTCACCATGATATTTAAAGTGAAACAATGTTTGTAATGAAAAAAAAAACGACTCCATTTAGATTTTTCTTAATATCTAAATATGCACCTTAAAATATGTTATGTGGTATGAAAATGTTCCACAAGCTTTATTGTTAGAATTCTATTTTCAGTATACATACAAACTTGTTATTTAAAATATACATGAAAATTTATTGCAAGAGCAAAATGCAGCAATGATTAATGATGCTTATGAAAGATGTAAAGATACAAAAGCATTTAAAAATTTTTAAGAAAGATTTTATTAATTAAGAAATACGTTGAGACATAATCAAATATTGAGAACATAAATTAGGTAAATTTTAAAAAACATTATTTTTAGAAATATAAATAATAAAAGGATGGGAAGCGGGTGTGGCTCAGAGGATAGAGCCCCCGTTTACCATATGGGAGGCCCGGGTTCGCTTCCCGGCGCCTCCTTGTGAGGGCAGGCCGGCTCGCGCGGCGCCCTGGGCTGATGCGGCAAGACCTCACAGCAAGTGGGAGATAAGCAGACACAGAGAAGACACGCAGCGAATGGACACAGCAGCACAAGCAACAAGGGGGGGATAAATAAATAAAATAAATAAATCTTAAAAAAAATAATAATAATAATAAAAGGAGGAATAATGGAGTTTAAGTAATACTATAATACTAATATTTATAGAATTACTTGGTATATTAAACCAAATAACCTTTTCAATTAAATTTTTTTAGAAATTTAATTTAATTTAGGACATATTTTTAAGACAATTATCCTATTTAATAACTGTACAGAAGTCATGCAAAATGTCAATTTCATCACTTCAAAATTGCATAAGGAGAAATTTAGTGCAAAGGGATACAATATTCCTTGTTTTTCAGTGCTTCCCTTTTAAATTTGCATTCAGTCATGTTATTCAGGAATGAACTTAATTCTGTCCTTAGTTTATCATGTTAAATTGAGATAGTTTTTACTTATTTGATTAATTCACTAATAAACGAACAGTTTTACGCAAAACTCACCATAAATGGAATTGTTTTAAATCAATACAATTATGGTTTTCTTATCTACAAAAGTTTGGATCTGTGTCTCATTCATAGAATACCTGAGATTCCTTAAAGGTCTCATCTAATTAGTTAAGGGACAAATGAAATTTGTAAATTCAGGGAAATCTTGTCTCTCTAACCATTCTAGATAATTAGGGCAACAATTTTTAGTGTTAAATTTGCTTACTTGAAAATTCAGGGTTATATTAGTACATGAATGTCACCAAGTATTTTTGTTTTCAATCTGATCATTTGATATTTGAAGCTACAGGTTTAAACAGTCATGAAGTGAATTTGATATTTTTGGTATTAATAGAAAATTTTTCCACAATTAATTATATCAACCATTAAGAATTGGTCTAAAATAATCATTTGTGTTCATTTTATTTTGTCTTTGTTATTTTTGTCATGCATACATGACAACTATGCTTATTGGAATAATTTATATTTCTTATATTTTGAAAAGGAATCTAATACTACCAGTTTATATGTGTTCAAGATTAACAAATAACCCACTAACATATAGACAGTTAAGAGGCTAGGAAGCCAAAACAGTCCATGAGTAATTATCCTTTAATTACTTGCTTGTGGAAAAAGATAGAACATTTATTGTACTGGAAAAGTGATGTAATAATAATAAAATTGTTAGGTAATTTCAGAGAATAAAATATTTATTTCTCATTCTATCAAGAGAGAACGATATTCAATATAAGAATATTTATCATTTATTTTGAAAAAGGGGGAATGAGCAATTATTTTCAAAAAATATGAAATGTTTCCTTCACAAAAATGTGTATATTACATGTATTTTGGATTTAAAGAATAATATAGGAACATCCTCAGTACCCCCAGTGTAGGAAACAGAGTACGACTAATACCTTTGACAATCCTTAAGTGTATTATTTCCTGATTGTTGCCACCCCCAGGTGTAGTCACTTTCTTAAGTTTTGAGCTTATGTTTTTGCTTCTGTAAATGTTTCATGGCATGTGTACGTATTGGTATGCTAAATATTTTCTGAGTTTTCACAGTTTTTCAGATGCATATGCATGTAAATCTAATCTGTCTAACCTGTCTTATACTTCTGTATAATGAAACTTGCTTTCATTCAACAGGATGTGTGTACTTCCTTTATGTTTATATATATAGCCTTTTGACTATTATATAGAATTTCTATAAATATTATAATGTATATCCATTCTACTGAGAATTATCATTGGGTTTGCTTTAATTGTTGCATTTGCTTTCACTAGTGCAATTTCTATGAATATTATTGAACCTGTTTCCTGGAGTACATATGCAAGTGTTTTTCTCGAATATGTAGTCAGCAGTATGATTTCTGGTGTTCTGTTTTGTTTCCATATTTTCACTTCAAACAGTATAAAACAATTCCCCTTGCTCCACATCCTCACACACTCTGGATATGGTCCAACTCTCTTAATTTGTTTCTCTGCCCATGCATCACATTGTGGTTTCAAATTTTATTTTATCAATAACAAATGAGGTAAAATATCTTTTCACTTGTGAATTTGCCACTTTTATTATTTTTTGGAATGCCTGCTCATGACTTTGGTTCTTTTTTCTTTTTTATTTACCTTGAGTTATTTATTTATTTCTTAATAAAATCTCTGTATATTTTAATGCAAATTCTCCATTGGTTACCATGTTGGTTTTCTATTGCTATGCAACAAATTACCACAAATTTAGGAGCTTAAATCACACATCTGTCATCTTACAGTTTTTCTAGGTCATGTGTCCAGGATGTCCTAGCTAGATACTGTTGCATGGGGTCTCATAAGCAGAAATTAAGAAATCAGCAGCAAATGTCCTCACCTGAGGCTCAACTAGAAAAAGATATGCTTTAAAGCTCTCTCAGGTTGTTGGCAGAATTCTTTTATTTTCTTTTATTTTTCTGCAGTGGCATGAATGATGCCACTGTTTTCTTGTTAGCTCTTGGCCAGGGGCTGCTCTCAGCTCCTAGAGATCTCTCAGGTCATGGCTGTCAGATCCCCTCCATGGTTCTCTCTACAACATGGATGTTTTCTTCTTCAAGGCCAACAGGACAGCAGCTTTGAATCTCTTACCTCCTTTGTCTCTGACTTCTAGACTCTATTTTAGAAAGGCTCACATGACTGAGACCACCCACACTCAAGACAAAGGACAAAACAGGGTCTGCACATCAGAGGGGGGAATTTTAGGGGTTATCTGAGAGTTCTGCTTATCCAGTTACATAATTTTCTCCCAGTTTGCAGCTTGTCATTTCATGTACTAAATATTTTTGATAAATATTTTGATAAATATTAATTTTAATACTCTCTACACTAAATTCTTCCATTTGGTTTGCAGTGTGTCTTTTTAAATAAATCTCTCCCTAAATAGAAATGTTAAAGATATCTTTTTTCTAGGATATTTGATTTGCTTTTTACTTTCAAACAAGTATTATGTGTGTGTGAATATATCTCAATAAAGCTACTTAAAAAAACACACATCAATATTAAGTGTATACTAAAAGTTTTATGTGTATGGAGTGAAATAAAGTTTTAGGCTTCCATTTCTTTCCATCTGGATTATAGTTATATTTTTGGAATAACTATTGTGTTCTTTGGTTTCTTTGTGTATCTCTCATTGACACCAATTCCATTACATGCAACAAATTTTATGTTCAGTATTTCTTAAAAATTTCTATGTGTTTTCTATTTTTGAATAGTTCTTCTTTAAGACAGGATTTTCTTTTAAAAATGTGCTTTTATTTTTAAAATTAAATGAGTTTTTTTACTGAAGTATTTCTGAATATTTCTTATATTGATTTCTTACTTGCTCAACTGTGTTAAATCAATGATTCTCATGTTTGATGTACCAGTTAATATGAAAGGAGAAAAGTATGCTAAAATATCCCACTTAATAGTGAATTTTCAATTTATACTTACATTCCATGAATTTTTAAAAATATATTTGAATCTATGCAATTAGGTTAATGAATACTTTAAATCATTATATTTCCCTGGTAAATGGGACCACTAAACCCATTTTTAATTTTGATACTTTTGCTTATTAGTTGTCCATTTTATATTTTCTTCTTTTGGTATGAATTAATCCATGTTCTTAATTTTAGATATAACTTTTTAATCAAGTACAATACTGCTTTTGTTGTTTGGTAATTTTTAATACAGTGTGACATTTTTAATGTGATAACTGAATTTATTTACATGTCTACTATATTATGAAATAAATTATACATTTTTACTTTTTTCCCCTTTTGTCACTCTTTTCTCTATCATTTTATTCTCTATTTTTCCATTAAAAGAATGGATTGAGATTTTCACAATTGATTTTTTTTAACTAGTTTGGAAGTCACATATTCTATTTCATCTTTAGACATAGCCATTAATATTTCATTGTGGATATTTAATTTGACAAATTTAAAATTTGATCGGTACTTATAGTCTTCTACCAAGCAATATAAAGACATAGAGTGTTTTATTACTAGTTAAGACTTTCCCCAAATTAGCTGCTATTTATGTTAATTATTTTATATTTATTGTTTATTTCACACCTGAAATTACACAATATTATTATTTTATATAAGTAATAAGCATTTACATATATTTTCATGTGTGTGCTTTTATTGATTTATGTTTCCTGATTTTAATTACTTATGCTTCCTGGTTAAATTTTCCATTCTCTTTGCTTATTATTTTAAAGTTCCTTTAGTGAAGATCTATTAAGAGTAAATGATATTAATTGGTATGATATGAACTTGTCTTCATTTCACTCTTGTTACTGAAATATATTGGTATTGGCTATACAGTTCTTGATACAAGCCATTTTTCTAAGCACTTCAAGTATTTAGTTATTATTGCTATTGAGAACTCTGCTCTCAGGTTGCCACTACCTTGCAGGAAATCTGTATTTTATCTTTGATCACTTTTAAGATATTGCCCTTATCTTTTGTGTATTGTACTTTCAAAGCTGTATTTACATAATTATCTTTTTTATGTTCATTTTTT
>JAQZBX010044031.1:0-21460 GCA_029593785.1 Cabassous unicinctus
AAACAAAAACAGAAAACTACAAATGTTGGAGAGGATGTAGGGAAATAGGAACACTCATTCATTGCTGCTGGGAATATAAATTGGTGCAGCCACTGTGGAAAACAGTTTGGCAATTCCTCAGAAAGTTAAACATAGAATTACCATATGACCCAGCAATCCCTCTACTAGGTATATACCCAAAAGAGTGGAAAGCATGGACTCGAACAGATATTTGTACACCTATGCTCACAGTGGCATTATTCAAAATTGCCAAAAAGATGCAAGCAACCCAAGTGTCCATCAACCAACGAATGGAAAAACAAAATGTGGTCTATACATACAATGGAATCTTATTCAATATTAAAAAGGAAAGACATTCTGGTTCATGTGATGACACGAATGAACCCTGAAGCTATTATGTTGAGTGAAATAACTCGTACACAAAAGGAAAAATATTGTATATCTCACTGATATGAAATAGAATAACTAAACTTACAGAGTTAGAATATAGAATGTATGTTACCAATGGCTGGACTGGAGGTAGAGAATGGGATTAATGCTTAGTTTGTACAAAATTTCTATTTGGGTTGATTGTAAAGTTTTGGCAATGGATGGTATTGATGGTTGCACAGCTTGGTGAGTGTAACTTAACAGCATTGAATTATATATGTGAATGTGGTTAAAAAGGGAAATTTTAGATCACATAAATGCTGCTAGAATAAAAAGTAAAAGAAAACACAGGACTGTACAACACAGTGACCCCTATTGTAAACAATGGATTATAGATATTGGTACAATTATAACAATGTTCTTTCATGAATTATAACAAACATACCACACTGAGCAAGGAGTTAATAATAGGGTGGGATATGGGGAAAAATACACCCAACTGTAAACTATGGACTATAGTGAATAGTACAATTATCATATCCTCAACTGTAGTAAAGGTACCACACTAATGTAAAATGTTAATAATGGTGTGGGGGGATATATCAGAACGCTGTATTTTTTACATGATTTTTCTGTAAACCTTCAACTTCTATAATTAAAAAATTTTTAAAAAACACAGCAGAAAAGGCATTCTTGGAATCATAGCAATTACATTAATGTGCAAGGCCCTCCGTTAACATGAAAATATAGATTTGAATTTTATATTTCCTTATTAAAGAAATATTTCAGTTCATTAACCACAGTGCATGTTCCTTTTTCCTAAGCTATTTTGTTACATATTATGTATTACTACAGTTCATAAATAAAAATGTTTTATGTTCTTGAAAAAAAAAACAACACATTGTTGTGTGAGGGGAGTTGGGGAGATGTGAACCAGCCACTCTTGCAACATCTCCCCAATGGGAGGCCGCAGCGAGCCCTGCGTAGTGGTAGAGCTGTCAGCAGAGCCCAGCTCCGAGGCGTTGGCGTCGTTTGTGGGTTCCTTTAGAAACTGCATCACCAGAGCTCCTGAGGCAAGAAGACAATGTCATATGGGAAAGCATTAACTCCAACGACGCCAAGTTGAGCAGGAATTCAGAAGAGGCAAGCGAGAAGAAAAAATTAAGCAATTGCCACATTCGCAGCGTCTATCCTTCCCGGAACGAGGCTAGGGAAAGAATGAGCAAGGGACCTGGTATCACACAGGGCCCGAGGGCCGGCGGTGAGGTTCAGAAAAGTATCCAAACCAAGACACAGCCACGGTCAGAGCCTTCCAGAAAGACCGCGCAAGCAGCCGATGGGGCTGAGAGCCCGTCACGGGCTGAGACAGCAGTTCCTTAGGTAGGCCACAGCCCTCTTCCGAAGACTTTCTCAGGCACAGGCCTAGGAATCAGAATCCCGCGCACTAAATTCCATGTTCTATGAGGGCAGGGATAAATTTCTGTTGTTTTAAGCAACTAAATGTGTGATAATTTGCTACTGCAGCTCCAGAAAGCAATACAGAAACAGCAGATGTGCCTTGCACAGAAGGTTTTGTGCACCACACCCCCGTGGGAAACCCAGAGGCGAACAATACCGTGGGGGACCTAAAGACCAGCCCCTACAGCCACATGCTGTAAGGAGCTCCCCATGGGGTCAGGCCTTGCTCCGCTCCTTCCCTCGTTCCCCTTCTCCAAGAGCATGCCCTCGAAACTCACATGCACAAGAATCGCCAGCTCTGCTTCCAGGAAACCTGAACTAAGACGCACTGGGAAGGTACACAGTCGTGAACACCAGAGGCTCAGCCCTTCTACCTGGAGCTTCCAAGGTCGGTAGGGACAGGAGACAGACACCAAACAGAAACTTAGCAAAAAAGCATTTCACTGTAATTTTCACTATTTCAATGAAGGAAGTGAGACCATGCAATGAAAGGGTAGCATCCAGGTCAGCTACAAGATTTCAGATGGTCAGTTAGATATTAGATATTTACCAAGGAAAATGTCAAGTAATTACAGATGAAGAATAAAGGAATGCATTGTGTTTACCCTATATGTCCCATTAATTGATGATCATCCCAGGCTTCTACCTCTAATTCAGGGTGTTAGTTCTTTTCCTTCATAACACAGTCTTTCTTTCTTTTCTGTTAAGTCAAAGAAATAGATTTCAAATTAGATACTCAGAAAATGTCTACCTTTGAATTACACATTTGTGAGAACATGGTAAATAAATATATGAGAGGAGAGAGGATGGGTGCACATCCTAGGAAAGCATGTGGTGATAAAATCACCTGTTTTCTGTAGGCTCTACAACTTCGGTGGTTCTCAGACTACTTCTGCAACCATAAGAGAATTATGGAACTGACATCAGAGTGAAATCAAAATGCAAAGAATGCAAAGTCACAGCAGTGTCCTGAGGAAGCTAGAGCTCTCCGGCTAACTAGATAAGCACCCATGATGACTAAGTGAAAACACTTTCCTATTACCCGCAAATTCTTTTTAATTAAGTGAGAAAAAAGTAGTTTGGTGGCCCTTCCAACATCAGAACCTAGTTATATGTGAACCCAAGAAGTTTAAAACTTAAGCACAGATGCATGTGAATGTGGCTCCAGTCAAGAGGCTCTAACAAAAGGAGTTGCAGTGGGGTTTGTTTGTAGTGTCCTGAAGCACACAGCAACTTTTTTAAACCACATTTTTAGAAGACATCATTTACTGTCTACATCTCTGGGACTTCCTATTCTGAAATGTTCTGCCTGTGGAAAGTCTTCCCAGAGGAGTTCACCATTACTGATTTTCTTTAGCAGAAAAAATTTCTCACAATCAGAACTAGAGTTATGCCCAAGAGAAAGATTTTAAGCTATTGCTGTATTTATCAAGGCAGATAAATACAGAGAGTGCTCTGAGTATAAACAGTGGACATTTAAAATGCTTTTATTTTAAAACTCAGATTTTCATTCAGTATGAACTAGTAAGGCTGGACTTTGTTTTTCTTCATGATAACTGTGATGGTTAAGCTAATGTGTCAACTCGGCCACGTAACTGTGTCCAGGTGTTAGGTCCAGCAAGCACTGGGCAAATTGTAATACCAGAGCATTTATGGACTTCAATCAACAGTGAGTTTACTGCGTGGATGGCTGATTACATCTGCATCAATCAGGGAGATTGATCAGCAATGGGTGACGCTTTTATCCAATCAGTTGAATGCCTTTAAAGGGGAAGTGATGTCAACATTCAGAGAGAATTTCCCAGCTCATCGTTGGACAGCCAACTTCTCCCAGAAACTCATCAAGGACCTTTCATTGGACTTTCATCGGAGCCCCTGGTTTGCAGCCTGCCTGCGGCACCTGGACTTGTGCATCCCCACAGTCACGTGAGAGACTCATAAAATCTCATATTATCGACAGATATCTCCTGCTGATTCTGTTTCCTGAGAGAACCCTGACTAATACAATACCCAAATCAACTGAGTGCTTCCATTTCCAGAAGAGATATCAGGGAAAGGAAACAATGTCTCTTTATGGTAAATTGGGTAGTATAGTATCATGGGATCTGAAGTCCACAGAGGCCTGGGGCCAAATCCCAATTCTCCCACTCACTAGCTGGGTGAACTTTAGCAAGTTGCTTAACGTCTCTGTTCTTCAATTTCTTCATCTGGGAAAATGGGGATATAATAGTACCTATCCATACGGTTGTGATGATAATTAAATATCATCTTAAATGCACAACACTTAGCACACTGACCAGCACATAACAGGTGCTCAAAAAGTTACTTCATCTTTCCAACGTTCATTCAATAAATATTTACTGAACATCTACTATGTGCCAAGCATTATACTGTTCTTGCTCTCATGAAGCCAACTTTCTAGGAGAGCATCATGCAGAGATTATGGTGGTGGCGGCAACGAAGATTTGATTATTTAATGGGATGATGATGGCGATGAAAGCAAAGCACAAGTAAGAAATTACTAGATGCCCCTGAATAACCACAGGGATTTGCTTTCCAATGTTTCACCTCAAATGGTCTTAAAAGTCAGGCAGGCAGAGTGGGTGTGGCTCAGCAGTTGAGCCCCTGCCTCACATGCATGAGGTCCCGGGTTCAATCCCCAGTCCCCCCTTTAAAAAAAAAAAGTCAGGCAGTGGTATAATTGAGATTTAACCGACTCACACACTGGGATGAGATTGAGCTGAATTTTCTCCCCTGTTCTATAGTCACAAATGGCCTCCTAAGCTAAGTAATGCCATAAACAAGATGCAAGGGGAATTTTGCCTGCATCAGAGAACAGTTATTTCCCAGCACTTTTGCCTATAGTTTTCAAGCATCATAACTGCAAAGTAAGCAGAAGCCAGCATCACTAAGCTTGGCTTTGGGCTCATTACCGACTGCCATTACATGCTCATTAAAGCCGGTCCTAGAGCTGGCACAAGCCCACTCAGCCTCATCCTAGTTACTGTGCTCAATGCCACAGAAGATTATCTAGTGTACTAATTCAAAGCCCTGGGTTAGCACGGTGGTCAAGACCACTGCCTTGGGAGCCACCTGCCTGTGCTCAAGTCCAACCTGAGGCCCCCGTGGCCTGGCCAACCTAAAGCAGCTTTTTTAACTTCCTTAAGCCTGGGACTCCTGGATAATGATGATACCTATGTAGTAGTGTTATTTTCAGGCATAAAGAGGTAATCTATGTAAACCATTTAGCACAGGGCTGGCGTGTAGTAAGAACTTAAAAAAATTTAGTTGCTACTATTTTTTTAATCATCAGCATCATCATTCTAAACATCAGTTAGAATCAGTGAGAACAAAATGGGTAAAGAAAGAGTCATAGTTTGACAGAGAAAACAGAGGAGTCCCCAGACTTTCAGAAAGAAGAAAAGTAGAGAAAGAAAGAAATATCCATGCTCAATCTCATTTTTTAAAATTGTATTAATGCACTCAAAGGTCAGTCGCTTCTTTTCCCTAAAGAAGGAAAAATCTTAGACGAGAATTACGCTGTCACCATATGTTAGCATCCTACCATTTAAAATAAATTAATGAAATACCAAAGAAAGTATTTGTATCTAGATTGCCAAAATACCATTTTTATTTTACTTATTTATTCGGCTAAGAGGGGGAGAAGAAGAGTTGCATTTCTCACAGTCAGGCTTATTGATTTCCCCGCGGAGTGCATTATCAAACAATGAAGTGTAGTCACCAGCTGCCTCGGACTAGCTGACTCCGAGCAAACAGAGACCCAAGGGATTGCATTTTCCCTTTAGAAAGGCTATTTTCAAAGTCAAAGTAATTCTCTTAAGCTTTCATACTGTACTCCTCATTTGACTGAAGCCTAGATATCGCAGTATTGACTTACCAATGGGAAAAAAAAACAATTTTTGGTACATTGTTTGAATATCTTTCTTTAAATTTTTATTTATATATTATTTTTTAATTTATATTTTTTATTTTGTGGACACAAGTTTCATACGTTCACTGCTTTCCTTTTAATCATCCTAGATTAAGAAGACCTCCAAATTCATTTTGAGAGGATGAAACTCTGTAATTAAATGTAGATTATTTTATTGGAGTCATTTTATCTTTTTAAGCAGAATATATTTTGGCCCTTTTGAATCAAATTCCAAAAGAGCTACGGGACAACTTTTGTTTCAATTTTCTTGGAACTACAGCTCCATTTTAGAGTTCTCCATTTACGAAGAGTCAGATTTTTCCTTCCAGGAGAATATTTTATTTTCTCTTCACCTACTATTTTCTCCCAAGTAAAGGCGCTTTCTCCCTTAATCTCAGAGCACATCCAACACTTGAAAAATGTCACCTCGTGTTGTTTCTAAAAAGGGGTTGGGACCTGGGCAGCTTCACGTGTGTACTGGACACATAATCATCTTTGATTGAGAAATAGGAAAAGCTAAGAAAGCTTCCGGTAAAACAGATTTAAAACGTGAAACTGCTCAGCTGTGACACACGTATAGAATGGCAGCCGTTTGGAGACAGGCGCTTCAGAGTAGTAAGCCGTGCCTAGGCCTCGTTGCCCTCGGCTTCTCCAAGTCAGGGAAGCAGGAATGCTGCAGAGAGCAAGGAACCTGGGCTCCGGATTTCACAGCAGGTAGAAAGAAACGCCCAATTAACTGGTGGCCTGTTTCTGTTGATGACATGTGCACCCCTCACAGTTACGGCTGAAAGGAGAGCCACATTAGCCCAAGGAAAAAGCTCAGCAACTCCGAGACCAGCTGAACAGGAGGGCAGGACCACAGGCGTTCACTCCAGGAGCTTCTCCCAAACAGAAAGAAACCCCAAAGAAAAACACCCTCTTTCCTCCACACCCATTTGGATAAATGGAAAAGACAATTCAGACATGTCCACAAATGTGTGAAAAAGAGAATTTAGTTCTTGGAGTGACCAGCAAGCATTCTACAAATAATTAATGTGTTGTACATTTAAATAAAGTAGAAAAAGAAAGGCAATAAATGCCTATAAATGTAGTAAGAGCGCTTTACTTTTTTAATAGCCCTTGACATGATTTCATGAGACTGTATCCTAAAGCCATTTCAGAACCTTCAGGTATAGACATGAATGTATGTTTTTAAAAATTGTTTGTTATACAGGCCCATGTTTTATCTTCTAACTTTCAGTCTAGTAACACACATGACCCAAAACTTCCCCTTTCAGCCACATTCACATACATAATTCAATGCTGTTAATTACACTCACAATAACGTGCTACCATCACCTCTCCAGATGATTCTGACAGACCATCGTGTCTGGGGACATCTGGTTTAAAGGATGTAACCGAAAGACAAATCTGCATGCTATCATGTTCCGCCTCCACAAACTCATCCGTGCATCAAAGATCTGGAAATACTGTCCCCCCCCCCATAGTGAAACCATCCAATTTACCACCCTGAGTAGGTTTCAGTCCAAAGAATCTCTTGGTCCACATTCATAGGATCAGGGTAACCCTAAATAGGTGTACTTTTCCAGCAAGAAAATATTGACATTTTTCTAAATTAGAGCAGCCTTTTTTATCCTAATTTACTGGTACTGAGCTATACTTTCATTATCCCAACAGGGATTCTTGAAACTTGTGAGGATAACATGTTAAGGCAAAAATAGTTTAAAAATAGTAAGCACCACAATCCATGGTGAAAGATGAGTGGCGGAGCAGATAAGACACAGGGCACACGATATAGGATAAATGCGTTCTATTTCCAACAAGTGGGAAGAACGGAAATAAAACTAGAATTCATTACTTTTATTAAGTGTCAGGACCTAACTGTGTGACATCATGTGCACTCTTTATTTTTTTTTTTAAAGATTATTTTTTTTTATCCCCCCCCCCCACCCCTTGCCACTTGCGCTCGCTGTCTTTCTGTGTCCAATCACTGTGCATTCTTCTGTGTCTGCTTGTCTTCTCTTCTCATCTTTTCTTTAGGAGCACCAGGAACCGATCCCGGGACCTTCCAACGTGGGAGAGAGACACTCAATCGCTTGAGCCACCTCAGCTCCCTGGTTTGTTGTGTCTATCATTGTCTTTTTCCTCTATTTTTTGTTGCATCATCTTGTTGCACCAGCTCTCCGTGCAGGCCAGGTCTCCACACAGGCCAGCTTGCCTTCACCAGGAGGCCCCGGGAATCGAACCCGGGACCCCCCCATATGATAGATGGGAGCCCAATTGCTTGAGCCACATCTGCTTCCCTGCAATGACTCTTTAGCCCAATATACTAACTCCATCTTTATCAGATTGTGAAAAGTAAAGAGAAATTGTCCACGGGAGGTCTGCGTAAGGTCCTTTACAAATATCACCCACTAGTTGAATAATCGCTTTCAGCTCACTCTCGGCACACCTGCACACTCCAGCTCACAAGACAGCCCTGATTCTGCTGATTCCCCCATAGGAGTAATGAGTAAAATGGCGCTTTCTGTAGCCACAGAAATGATCCAAGAGTTCAGATTTTCATTTGCAACATTCAGACAATCTCTTGTAGTCCTGGGAGACCGCTTCTGGCAGGGAAGTTGGCAGGAAAAGTGAATTTTCAAAAGAAAAGAGGCCATCTTAATACCTTAGAGAACACTGAGAAGAAGACTGGAAAAGCATTCTGTTCCTTGTGGATTAGAACGCCTTTCCATGCAAACCTTCAAGGGACGTGAAAGGTTGAGAAAATTTTCAGGATAATTTGATCCAAAATATCTTTCCATTGCAGTTCTCGTTTGTTTAACTCAGATTATTCCAAAATGTATCTGGTTCCCGCTTTTTTTAATTGATGCACACATCTGGAGTAACTTCCTTTTGTGAATGTTATTCCTTTGTATTTTTTTCACTTCATCAGGCAAATATCCCTGAGACACGTGAGATTTTGAGGAAACAGAAAAGTCAATAGTCTCAAAGAATCCAGACCTAAGAACTGCTCAGATCACAGAAAAGCAATATTTAGATGTCTGTGCTCACCGCAACTGTCAGAATAGCCAAATGGCTCTCCCACATAATCAATTATGTATTTTAATGAAATTTAAAGAAAAAGAGTTCCATTAGCATTTCCTGAATTAAATGTAGGCACAAATGCCAGTTGGAGAGTTAGCACATCCATATCTCAGCAGCAGCGACAAAGCTACAAGGTGAAAATCAAAAGAAACACATAACCTCAGCTGTGGCGCAGAATGCTGAATGGCCCTGGGACCCTTCACCTCCTCGAACCTCTGTCCTAACTCCTTATTAAAGGACAGCAATGCAGCATCACACTTTTCAAAGTCCACATTCCCCAGAGTTTAATTTCTACTTTCAGGGTCAAAAGGCTATTGGCTTTTGATTCTGAGAGATTTAGAAGAAGGCACCGTATAAAATTTCACTTTGGTACAATCACTAGCAACATCCTCTACGCAGTGCTGCCCAATATAGTTATGATTCAAGCTAAACAGGCTATTTTCAATTTTCTAGTAGCAACATTTTTTTTATAAGTAACAAATTAATCTGAATAATATGCTACATTTACCCCAACATATCCAAAACATTATTTCAACATGCAACCAATAGAAATGCAATTATTAATGAGATGTTTCATTTTTTATACTAAGTCATTGAAACCAGAGCACATCTCAATCTGTAGCAGCCATATTTCAAGTGCTCAATAACACATCTGACTAGTGGCCACCGTATTGGACAGCATGGATACAGAACAGTCCCGTCATCACAGAAAGTTCTACTGGGCGGTGCTGATATAGGGTATTAGGAACTTAAAAAATGAGAAAATAGTTGTGTCTGGCTTGAGATGGTTGGACTGAGGACCCACAGCCAGCAATTCTAAGGTATTCTTAGCTCTCAGATGCCCAGCCTCTAAGACCAATGATTCCATCAACTTTATCACCTACAAATGCACATGGAAGAAATAAATTAAGGGAGCTGAAGCTAATGACCCCCAAGGGAGGCCCTTTTCAGTTCTCACATCATCTTAGGCAACTGCTATAGAAATATGCCTGAACAATATTAATTGACCTGAAAAGAAAGGGCTCACTTCAAAAGGAACACTTGCAAAGCACACAGCAATTTGTGATTCAGTGTTCTTATCTCTGTTGTGCCTAAATAGGGACACAGAAACATTTGGTCTGAACTTGGCTTTTTCTATCCTCTTCTGCTTATCAGTGTTTTCCCCAGGAAAGGACAGGCACAGCGCCCAGGAGAAGTTTTCCCTGGAGTTTATCCAAGAGTAATCCTGGCAGTATATTGTTCTCTCTCTGGAGTTCAAGGTCCCTTCTCCTCTGTATGTGCGGTGGCCAAAAGAAATGACTCTTTCCCAAAAATGCTTATTACAAGAAGAAAATATATGGTTAAACAATTTAATTAAGTCATAAATTTATTGAAGTCATGACACGTGGATATTTAAATTTAGTGAATTCAAACCTACACATTCAGCAAGAAACAGAAAAATCCCTGTATCAAGAAGTGCCAGTATCCCCACCTGCCATTCCTCTCAGTAAGCATATGTGCCGCAGAGAGACAACAGGCCTCATTGAAGCATCTGCAGTCTGGTCTTTAAATATAAGTACTTTTAGTGCAGCATGGCCCCCAAATTCAGTAGTGTCTACTTGAACTTTATTGCCTAGTTACGGAATTTATCAAGAGTACTTTTGATTGTGCACACTTTTTGCTTTAACATCTGATTATACAATATACCCCGAGTGAGATGCATCCAAATGTGCCAGATTTTATACACTGGATTTCTCTGAGATGATGAAGCCCATGCCCTCTTGAAGCTGACATTGTGGTAGGGGAAATAAAGGTATGTAAACAGAAGACTATAAAATGAGGCAGAAAATCATAATGTCTGTAAGATAGTTGAAAGGAAATAAGAGAGCCAACAAAAAGAAAAAAACGATTTCTTCCAGTCCACGGAAAGAGATCATGGAAGACTTCCTAGAGGAGGTGGCATTTGAGGTAGGTCTTCAAGGAGGAAAAAATGATTTCAAAGAAAGGGGAAGGGATGGAGCAACTTTTATATACAGAAGGACTCACATAGACAAATAAACGGAAATTAGGAAAAAAAAGAATGTGTGCTGAAGAAACAGTATTTCAGTTTGGCCAATATGCAAGAAGCAGTAAAAAAGTAATAATAAGGTAGGAAATGAATGTGGAGATACAGATTTGGGCCCAATCCTAAAAAGTCTTAGTTATGGTAGAATGGCTTATGGTTATAATAAACCCCAACGGGTATAATGGCTCAAGCATAATGGGTGTTTGTTTTTCATTGATTGAACAGACTCCAGCAGAAGTGCTTAGTTTGGCAGGCTCCTTCCTCCTTGTGGCTTCAGCATCCCTTAGGGCTGAGGTCAGCAAATAGGCACGAATTGTTTTTGTACTGCAGTGAGCTAAGAATGGCTTTTAACTTTTTAGCAGATTGTAAAATAAATAAACTCATAAAAATGAGTACGTGACAGTGATCACCTTGCAAAGCCTATGCTATTTACGAAATGGCCTTTTGCAGAAAAACCTCTGCAACTCATGATTAGGGCTTCATTGCCTTCAGTACCCATCAGCCACAAGAGGGAAAATAGCGTGGATGGGGCCTCAGCCCCTTCCCCGAGGCCTAGCCCAGAAACGGCATGCATTGCCTCTGCTTTCCACCCATTGGCCGAAACTCAGTCACACGGCCACTCCTAATCTCAAGGAAGGCTGAGAAATGTAGCCCAGCCGTGTGTCTAGGAAGAAAAGGAAGCAGGCTGTTGGTGAACAGCTGGCAGTCTCTGAACATCCTGTGAAGTTGTCTAGATTTTATCTGAACACCCATGAGGAACCATGAAAGGTTTTGGAGGGAGACCTGCGTGATTAACTTGGTTAAGAGCATCTCCTTACTGAAGGTGTAAAAAGCGACCACCTCCAGGACTCAGATTTTCTCAAGTCAACGAGGAACTAACACAGACTTAAGCACATATGGCACATGGCCCAGACCAAAGTTTACAAGTCATCTATTCATCAATTAAACTTTACCACAAGGCAATTAGCATAGTGATTTTAATTCTCCAGAGAGCACAGGATATAGAGAACAATCAGCAATTGTGAGGGTTTACAATAACAGGTGGTATGTGGAAAATTTCAACAGCACTGTATAGATTCCAAAGATAAATTTCTTTCAATATAGGATGATACCACTGGAAACACAAGGACCATACTGGGAATTGGCATTTCAGGCCATAATGGTCTCTTCACGGTGTTGTGAAATAAACATAGGTTTTCCAATCAGAATGACCCCTAGATTCTAATTCCGACTCTGACACTTAGCTGTGTGACTTTGAGAAAATCACATAATGTCTCTGTGCTCAGTTTTCTCATCTGTAAAATGGGGTTGAGAAACCAAAACTTTTCTGTTATAAGGATTGATTATATGTGCATAAAACAGCTGACCCAGTTCCTAGAAGAGAGTAAGTCCTTAATAAATTTAACTACCATCATTACTATTATCATCATCCTAACCCATTTAAGAAGTCTTTTGAACACAAAGTTATTTGTATAATAAAATGGCTTGTCGATGATGTGTAATTTACAAACACGTTAAAAGATGAGGCTGCAACATTTCAAATTTATAAGAGAAGCAGTAGAAGTTCAAGAAGCAATTTCCTTAACATGAACCTGATATTCAATTCAGAAACAAGGTTTCATAGCTCTTGAACTGAATCCAATCACTCATACACCTTTGCAGTTTTTCGAAACACACTTTACATCTAAACACTTAGAACCTAATGGCACCTGGATGAGGCCTGGAGGTAGAGTCATTTTCCGTGATGAGATATTTGATTCCTGAATTACTCACAGGAGTCATTATTTAGTAAAGACAAGAAATAAAAGGAATAAAACGGAATTGTTCTGTGACCTCCATGGAGATGTACTTCATGACAAAATAAAATGTTTCCATTATTGAAAAATCACTTATCATTAACTTCCCAATGAAGGTACATAGTACGCAGTCAGTGATTACCTGCTGCTGTTTAATAAGTTAAAGTTGGACATGGTCCTGTGGTTTGCGAGGATCTATTCTTAAAGGCCTCTGTCATTTGCCTTTCAAGCAGAGACGATCCCTCCCTTAAATTGGCAGACCTAAGACAAGGAATTTCATGCAAATGATGTATTTTCATGGCTGCCCCAGGAAGCACCAGGTGGGAGCAGGAAGTAAGGCAGGGAGAGGAAGGAAGCACATTCGGGTGTATTAACAAGCAGGGCGCCTGTGCGGGCACCTAGGACACAGTCCTGCCAGGATCTCTGCGGGACAGTGCAGAGCGGGCTCCGGTTTGTCCCACCAGGGAGGAAGGGAAATTGGGCTGTCACCCACCAACTCCCGGGTGTCACAGGTTGAGGGCTCTCCACGTCTGGCCTGCCCAGCACCTAGGCAGAGAACATCGAGAAACTTTGAGAAAACCCCCAGTGGTGCCTAGCAGGTACAGGTGAGGCACTGACAGTGCCTGCTAAAGCACCCAGAGAGAAAGGCGTGTATATTAATATGTGAAGATAAACGAGCCAAGCGTTACTATCATCCCTGTAACTTACCCAAGAGGGAATGTTTTTTTCCTACCCTAAACTATATCAGCAATTCTGATTGCCCCTTTAATAGATGTAGCAATCAGTGTTTTTCAGATTGAGAGCTCAAAACACTTTCATGGCTTCATGTTTCACAAGAGGCAAAAATTAAAACAGGGGAAACAATTATAGGGAAAAATGTCCAAACTGGTTCCCAACGGTGAAACACTTTATGACAACAGCTTTGTTTTTTTCATGAATGTTTCTATCAACCACATATTTGGCCCAAATAGTCTTTTGAGTCAGGTGTGATAGACAGTTCTGCAGACAAGCAAGCTCACTTCAAGGAGTCCTGGGTGGACCACAGCTGGAAGAAAGGTCAGCGTATGTTCCCCCTCCTCTTAGGATATGAAAGCGGTTTCTCCAGTGAGGCATCAAGTGCAGAGGCCGCCTGCTTTGTAGATGAGCCCATTTCAGACTCAGGGACCTAAACAACCCTGAAATTCAGATTCCTAAATACACATGAAGACACATTCCCAAGCCTAGTTAATGACTGATGTTTTTATTATTTGTAATCTATAAGAGTTTGTCTTTATAAAGATTTGTTTCACCACAGTTATCCCTGACATCCCCTGCTTAAAACCTAAAAGGTCAAAGGGATCGTGACTTCCCACTTTCAAGATCTGTGTTCATGCTGAAAAACAGAACTAGGGACTGCTTGCTTTTCTGCTCTGGATATATTCAGATTGGAAATGACAACATCACACTAAAAACTTCACCAGCTAAATATAGTATGTTATTTGTTATTTATTTCATAATGAAATTAGTACAATTTGTGGCATAATCGTATTTTTTGCCCAAAATCTGAGGTGAGTTTGGAGACGTTTGCTGTTGTGTTTTGTTTTGGGGGGTGGGGTGTTGGGTATTTTTTGTTTTGTTTCGTTTCGTTTATATATAGGTGTCAGATAAGAAGAAATCAGCCAGGTGCTCTTTGAGGTCTTGGGAATGTAAGAGGAAATAAAACAGATAAAAACCCATGTCCTCATGGAGTTCACAACCAAGTGGCAGGGGTGGGCAGAGAGAAGAAAACGGCTGCAATAGTAATAAGTGCTTGGAGAACGGCAAAACACACAAGGGGAAGAGTGGGTATGAAGGAGGGGGCTTCCCGTTTTGAACACGGCGGTCAGGTAGCGAGGCTCACTGGGGTGAGGCCAGCACATAGGTGGAGGGAGAGCTTTCCAGGCCGAGCGAACGGCAAGTGAAGAGGCCCTGAGAAGCCACATGCCTGAAATGGTGAGATCAGGCAGCAGCGAACAAGGAGGACAGAAGGAGTCCAAGTCAAAAGAGGGAGAGGGGACATCAGCCAACTCATGCAGGGTCTTCAGGCCCTCCTGAGGACTCGGACTTCCACTCCAAGTAAACCTCATGTTTTAACAGGATCACTGCAGATGCTGCAGTGAGAACAGACTAATGAGGGGCGAAAGCAGAAACACGGAGACCAAGGGGCAGCTACGGATCCAGCTGAAAGAAGATGCCGTTTTGGACGAGAGTGATTACAGAGGAAGTGGAGGAAATGGTCTGATTCTGGACATATTTTGATGTTAAAGCCAAAAGAATATGCTGGTAGAGCCTCAGTAAATGAGGAACCATGGATCCCTCCAAATTTCTGGGGAAGACTGGGGAGAAGACAAGGTTTGGAGAGAAACATGTAAAACTCAGGTTGGAACATGTTAGTTGTGAGCTGCCTATTAAATATTCAAATTGAAAGTCAAACAGACAACTGGACATACAGGTGTGGAGACCAGAGGAGAGTCCATATTGTGGATATGATTAGGGAGCATTATCTTCAGAGGTGGTTGCTAAAGCTGAGACTGGTTGAGGTCACCAAGGGAGAGCATGCAAACAGGAGAGAGAGGAAATTCAAATAGAAATAAGTTACTAACAACATTGAGTGATTGAAAGAGTGTCATTTTTCCACCTTAAATCCATTTTTAATGATTAGAAAAGTGATTTTAGAAAAAATAAAATATACATAAAAAGCCAAAGAAGAAAATTAAAATTACATGTAATCCCTACTACTCCAACACTGTCAACACTTGGTATGTTTGCATAATCAGGATACCACTACATAACTATATTGTAACCTAATGTTTTCACTTAACAATAGATTACTAACTTTTCCCAACTACCATATAAATATGTCATTATTTATTTAACCAGTTCCTTATGTTTTTGGACCTCTAGATTATTTCCATTTTTTCGCTATTGTGCATAATACTATGGCATTATTTATACAAATTAACCTGTTTATGAATCTTTGATTGTTTCCCACTGACACACTCCTATAAGCAGAATTTCTCGGTCAAATGTTGAGTGCTTTTCAATAGTTTTTTATACATACTGCCAATTGCTCTCAAGAAAGGTTGTGCTATCAGGAGCTTGGTGCCCTGCTAGTGGGCCCTACTTTGGGATTTATGCTCCTCAGTGTGACAGAGTTGGAGTCATTTGTGGTTTCCCTACACGTGGCTCTTCTGACCCTTCTATTTGAACCTATAGTTAGTACTAGAGCTGATAGGTGCATGTCCAAGAGACTTCAATCTTTCATCCATCCATGTGCCAGTTGTGCCCTGAATCTCAGCAGAGTTGCAACACCTACTCTCCAGTTCATTGGACTCACCCAGGACAAATAACAAGGAGAGGATGATGGACAACCACCATCCCAAGGAACAGAGAGTGTCTGCAACTGCAAGCAAGACAGTTCCATCCATCTGCCTTATGGGATCTAAGCCCCCTCTCATTTAGAAACAAAGTAGGAATCACCAACCCAAAGTCTTCAAGATTGGGGAATGAACAATGGACTAAAGTAGACTTATTATTGTTCTATTGTAGACTTATTATTATTCTAGCAATGGAAAAACTTGTGTCATTGATATAAAAGCAGTGGCCACCAGAGGTTCTGAGAGATGGGAGAGGGAAGAATAGGTATAAGATGGAAGTATTTTCAGGACATTGGAATTGTCCTGCATGACACTGCAATGATGGATACAAGCCATTATATATTCTGTCATAACTTACAAATTGTGTGGGAGAGAGTGCAAACTATAATGTAAACTATAGTTCACGCTTAGTGGCAATACTTCAATACATCAATTGTAACAAATGTCCCACGCTAATGAAGGATGTTGTGAATGTGGGAAAGTGTGGGAGGGGTAGGGAGTGGGGCATATGGGAATCCCCTATATTTTTTATGTTACATTTATGATATCTAAAGTATCTTTTAAAATTTTCAAAAATTATTTTAAAAAAAAAGAAAGGTTCTGCTAATTTACATTTATAAGTATGCGTTCTTTCCCCACTATCTTGCACTGAGGAGAGAGTCAAATATTTACCTCTGTAAATTTGAAAACAAAAATGGTATTTAAATGCTGTTTCAGTCTTCATTTCTAAAGAGGTTAAACAAGTTTCATATTTTTATTGGCTCAATTAATTTCTCATTTAATTTGATAATTATTTTGCTCATATAAATTGCTTGCTCATGCTTTGCCCATTTTTCTAATGAGATGTTCATGTTTATCTTTCCTTTTTTGATTTATAAAAGCTCTTTATATATCAAGTATAGCCAGTTCATTTTTGTTTTGGTTTCCTGAGTTCTTTTATGTAACAAAATTGGGGCCCATCCCAGATTCTGTGCAAACACAGGTATATTTTTACATCCCAAATTAGTTCAAAATTCAAAGCCTTCGGTTCCATTCATAGGTCCTATTCCTAAGTCAGTTGCCAGGAGCTCTAAGTGTTTTGAAAAGATAATCCTTCGAGCATGTGCACCAACAATTCCTAAGGCCTTTGTTTAAAAATGTGGATTCCTGGGTACCCCCACACACTTACTGAATGGAATTCCTGAAATGGGAGGTGGCTGGGATCGTTGCTTGCACAGTAAAGTTTGAAAGCCACTGCAACAGAAGTAGTAGTAGAGCTACCTTTCAGGACCTTAAGAGCATTAATATTGGGCTAAATTTTGGCTGCAGCAGGGCCTGGGCTACTGCCTTGTTCTAGACCTCCTCGTCGGAGGGATCTTCTCAGAACCCACAAGCTGAGCCAGGGGTGGCAAATGGCCCCTGCCATTACATAATGATTATAAAAGCCCTCCTTCTGGGTACAGTATTCAGATATACAAGTCCTCACAGTCGCACCAGAAACACCATTTAGAATAAAATAGGATACGCCGAGGAAGAAGGGCTATCTCTGGTTTAAAAATAAAAAGTCACTTTTGTAAATTTCCCTTAGTGCCTGTGTGCTAGCAAGGGCAAATTCCATTTTCCTCCCTGATACGGCACACCACAAATTATTTTGTAGTAAAAAATAAAAACCAGCTATCTCTTCTGCCCTGCCTCACATTCCCATGCCTCGCCTTTTTCCTCAGGTCCTTGCTGCAGCCACCAACGGTGGGCAGGTAGTACCTGCCAGCAGTTTTTTTTTTTCTGTTGCACCTCTTATTTTCAGCTCTCTGCAGGGACTGAGCTCTGCTAGATGCCTGCCAGAGCCTGCCAAGTGAAAGCTGAACATGCAGGAGTGTAACTCTCCTAGGGAAATGGTTCTCAAAGTGTGGTCCCTGGACCAACACGTTGCCTTAGCACCACCTTGGTATGCTAGAAATGCAAATTCTCTGGCCCCACACCAAACCATCTAAATCAGAAACTACTCTGCAAACTGTGGTTTTACACACTCTCCAGGTCACGCTGATGGACATTTAAAGTTAAGACTCACTAGATGAAGCAGTCTCTCCCGGAGGGTCCCAAACCCAGAGTTTCTGATTCAGTAGGTCTGGGGTGGGGCCTGAGACTCTGCATTTCTAACAAGTTCCCAGGTGCTGTTGCTGCTGCTGCTGCTGCTGGCCCAAGGACCATACTATTAGAACTGACCTAAGGAAACCTTTGGCCAATGTGGAACACGGGCAGGTGGGTAAAGGATTCCCTCTTCCATGTGTCCGTGGACAATCCTCAGGCACCTTCCATGAGATTCCTAAAGGGTCCCCGTAGGACTGAGTTCCAGCTGCCACAGCAGTAAGCACTGTAGTCACACAGCCTTGGTTTGGCTTTACTTCCTTCTCCGCTTCATTCTTCCAAGCCCCATGCTTCAATTCCCTTGGATCACTTCCCAAAATTAACTATCTCCACAAGTCCTTCTCTCAGGCCCAGCTTTTTTGGGGAACCCACACTAAAGCAGTACCTATTTCCTAAACCTCAGCACACAAGCTGACCATCTGACAGATTTCAATCTTTCTTGGGATACCCACTTGTTCAGTATGTGGCTCAATCTCCTCTTATTTCAAGAAGGGCTCATATTTGTTTGCTCTGCTTTTCCTAAAACTCAGTAAAGATATCCCAACTTACGCTTCAAGTGTCTTCTTTCTGTTTTCATTCCCATAGGAATACTTTCTAGCCCAAATATTCCTCAATGTCAAAAATTCAAGGTTGGATGAGATATAAGTGCTTTCAGAAGCTAATGTCCTGGGACATCTGATGGCTATGATTTGTCCTCAGGAGAGTGTGACAGAAGACAGCTCATTTTTCCCCAGTCGGGATCCTGATTGAGAAGAAAGCAAGGGCCTCTAGCTGGAAAGGAGTGTGCAATAGTCAACTCCTACTTCCCCAGTGTCCCGTCCTCTAAGATTCCTGTCCAAGAAGAGCACTCCCCTGAAACTTTCTTCTAAAATGGATTTAATTATACCAATTATATCAAGATCTCCTGTGGCCAAGAAAGAAATGCACCAGTACTGTCAAGAAGAAAACCAACAGGAAGGTTTCTGCAGCTGAGAAACAGAGAGAAGTGAAAGCCTAAAAGAAATGTTTCTCCTACAGGCCAACTGAGAAGTTTTAAAGCCTGCTCTGAAATGGTCAAGATGAACAAGAAGGACCAGCGAGAAGTCTTCAAATGTGTTTCTCTTTTCCTTCTCTGACTGGGATAGTTTTTAAAAAGCAAAGCACAATTTAGTGAAAGAAATACGATTCATCAAAAGGGTCCATGGGAAGGAAAATAATAATAAAGCCAGCAGTCTGTTGTTGTTGTTCTTGTTTTAGTATGAAAAAGACTGTTATGAAATGGAGGCCTGGTTGCAGGGGAGAGAAAGAGGGAGCCCAAAAGGCTAAATGAGAACACTCATGTCCTTTGGATATCATGTCCTTAGTAATTTATAGAATCCAGATGTGGAGCAAGTTATCTTACTTTTGACTATGGTTTCTCCCTAACTCATTTATTACAAGTGATTAGAAACCCAGAGAATGTGATTTATTTATCATCTTGCTCAAGTCCAAAACTACCCCAAAGAAAACAGGGGTGAGAAAACCATCTATCATTTTGAATTAAACACTTGCTACCAAATCATGAAAATTTTTCCTTTATCCAACCTTTGCCCAAGCTCAATAATAACAGGTCACAACGTGGAACCAAGGTGACTGAAGGCTTCAGCTAAACTCTAGCCTTTCACTAAATTGAGCTTCAAACTTCAGAGACAAGAGGGCATCGAGTTTGGCAGCAAATGGTCCAACAACCTTAATGTTATGTGAAAAATTGTGACTCACTTAATTCAAGACATAATTTCACTGTGAATATTTCAAGTTTTGCTTTGATTCTGGCTTTTAATACTTACTGATAAGTGTGCAGAAAGAGATACTTTGGGGCTTTTTACTACCATATTGCCTATTACTGCTTCTGTGTTTAAAAAATCTGCTATTGCAAGCAGAGTACAGTCAATTTGTGCATATTGGATTTAATTTTCTACTAAGCAAATAAAAATGCCTAAATGCAATTTACAGATCTTTTTTCCAAATATTGTATATGTACTTTGATTTTTGGTGCCGTCTGAATGATCCCATGCTGAAAGGATTTCATTTAGCATTTCCAAAATGTGTACAGAAGCCATTAAATGAAAGAAATGTAAGCAATAATTTATATAGGAAAGAAAATGTTCCAATCATAAACCAATGATTTTATATAACCAATATGTCCCTGGTCTCCACAGCCTATGACTACAAAATGAGGTCACATTTTCTTTGGTATACTCCAACTATTACACCAAAGTCCTTACCAAATTGCCATGTCAACCACCACTCACAACCCTACCCCAAACAGCCTTCAGCTATCAGTTTCTGGTAATTTCCCAGGTTGTTGCCGTGGAGCAAGTACGTCATGGAAACACAGGTTCAGGCATAACAGAAACTTCCAGCATATGACCACTTAATTACTTACACAGCACAAAGGTCCAAAAGAAAAGAGGAAGAGATTCCATCATGGCTGGTCTCCACACTCGGGTCAGGGTCGAGGAATGGCAGCTCCACACACCACACTTCACATCTGAGAGGAGAGACCAATCTGGCTCTCAAGGGTGACCCTGTCCCTGAGAGTTACTGCCCCAATAATCAGTTGAGATTGTTGCTTCGTGGTTTCCAGTTTAAGACGTGGTCAGGCTTTTTCATTAGACCTAACATCTCCCCCCAGGCCGTGGACTGGAAACAGCCTGCAACACGTGGGCACAACAGAAAAGGAGGCGAGGGCAGGTAAAGGCTGGGGGATGGCAGCTATGAGTGTACGTGACTTCCCCAGCAGCTGCTTACCCCCTGCGCGCTGGGACACACCCCCTGGCTCTCCCCTTCTGGTGTCTTTGTCAATCGGCCTCTGTGGCCAATGATGTGTAAGATATCAAGGCACTGGACACGGCGTCTCTCTGCCACCTACTGCAGCTGCTATCGGCCATCTAACCGTACCTGAGGGCCCTTGGTCCTCTGGCTTGCTCCGCAGCAAGCCCAGGCAAAGGCCTTGGTTTAACTCACCCAAACGGCGACCATCTGTTGATAAAGCAAAGCTAAGTTTGTTTGAGCTACTGCAGTAAAGGAGACCACCATCCTAACAGAGCCTCTGCAGGGTCTTAGAAAGGAGGAATCAGGAGTGGGGTGATTCCAGGGCTCAAGGGATCCAAAATGGGTCTTTTGAGGTGGAACAGACTGGGATTGGGAAAAGTCCGTGACCTTTAGGACTGGGGGATATAGAGAGATGAGAGACTGGAAGAGCATCTTGATGAGTAAACTTTTTTTTTTTTTTTTT
>JAQZBX010044032.1:0-21480 GCA_029593785.1 Cabassous unicinctus
AAAAATAAATGATACTGAGAACAAAAACAATAGAGAAAATCAACAAAACCAAAATCTGGTTCTTTGAGAAGATCAATAAAATTGACAACCCCCTAGTTAGACTAACAACAAAAAGCAAGAAGATGCAAATAAATAAAATCAGAAATAAAGGTGGCAAATTTACAAGTGATCCCACAGCAATAAAAAGGACCATAAGAGGATATTATGAGAACCTGTATGCCAACAAACTAGACAACCTAGATGAAATGGACAAATTCCTAGAAATGCATGAACAACCTACACTAACACTACAAGAAATACAAAAACTTAAACCAATCACATTTAAAGAGGTTGAATCAGTCATCAAAAATCTCCCAACAAAGAAAAGTCCAGGACCAGATAGCTTCGCAGGTGAATTCTACCAAGCATTTCAAAAAGAATTAACATCAATCCTTTTTAAATTCTTCCAAAAAATTGGAGAGGGAAAATTACTCGACATATATTATGAAGCCAACATCACCCTAATACCGAAGCCAGATAAAGACACTACATGAAAAGAAAATTACAGACAAATCTCCCTAATGAACATAGATGCAAAAATTCTAAATAAAATACTTGCAAATAGAATTCAACAGCATGTCAAATCATATCATAACCAAGTGGGATTTATTCCTGGTATGCAAGGGTGATTCAACATAAGAAATTCAATTAACATAATATACCACATTAACAAATTGAAGGGAAAAACCACATGATCATCTCAATTGATGCAGAAAAGACATTCGACAAAATCCAGCATTCTTTCTTGAAAAAAGACTTTGAAAGATAAGAATAGAAAGAAAATTCCTCAATATGATAAAAGGCATATATGAAAAACCCAGAGCTGACATCGTATTCATTGGGGAAAGGTTGAAATCTTTCCCTTTAATATCGGGAACAAGACAACGATGCCACTGTCATCATTGTTATTCAATATTGTACTAGAAGTTCTAGCTAGGGCAATTAGATGAGGAAAAAAAATTAAAGGCATCCAAATAGGAAAAGAGGAAGTAAAACCCTCACTATTTGTGAATATCATGATCCTATATTTTAAAAATTCTGAAATGTCTACAACAAAGCTACTTGAGCTAATAAATCAGTTCAGTAAAGTGGCAGGATAAAAGATCAAAACACAAAAATCGGTAATCTTTTGGTACACTAGTATTGAACAATCTGAGAAGGAAATCAAGGGAAAAATTCCATTTACAATAGCAAGAAAAAGACTCAAATACTGTAGCAGTTTGGCAGTTTGATATAGTTATGAATTCCAAAAATAGTTACTGGGTTATGCTTGTAAACTGGTCTGTTCATCTGGGCATGATTAAGTTATGATTAGTGATTTGATTGGGCCACATCAGTAGGTTGTTGAGCCCCATCCCTTGGTGGGTGGGGTCTCAAAGATAAAAGACATGGCAAAGGACAGTTTGGAGTAGTTTTGATGTTGGAGTTCTGATGAGGAAGGAAAGAATGCCCCAGGAAAAGAGACAAGCTGTTTGCCTGAGTCTACAGCTGGCCTTGTGGAGAGAGGCAAAGCCTAGAAAGCCTCATAGTGTACAGCTGACCTTGTGGAGGAAACAGAGGAGCTGAGTCTGGAGAGAAACAGAGCCCTGGGAAGAGAGGAAACCAAGAAACCTGAACCCTGGCAAATGTCAGCAGCTGTCTTGCTCCAACACGTGGCAACAGACTTTGGTGAAGGAAGAAACTTATGCCTTATGGCCTGGTTGGTACCTGTAAGCTTCTACCCCAAATAAATATCCTTTATAAAAACCAACCAATTTCTGGTATTTTGTATCAGCACCCCTTTGGCTGACTAATACAAATACCTTGGAATCTATTTAACCACAGAAGTACAGGACCTATATGCATAAAACTACAAAACAATGCCAAAATAAATCAGTGAAGACCTAAACAAATGGAAAGACATTCCATGTTCATAGATTGGAAGACTAAATATCGTGAAGATGTCAATCCTACCCCTATAGATTCAATGCAAAACCAATAAAAATTCTAAAAGCCTACTTTACAGAAATAGAAAAGGCAATTACCAAGTGCATCTGAAAGGGAAAGCGCACCCAAATAGCCAAAAGCATTCTAAAAAAGAAGAGAGATGTGGGGGGACTTTCACTGCCTGACCTTTAAACATATTACAAAGCTACAGTTGTCAAAACAGCCTGGTATTGGCATAAAGATAGACACCTCAATCAGTGGAATAGAGAGTCCAAAAATAAACCTTCACCTCTACAGCCGACTGATTTTTCACAAACCTACCAAGTCCACGTTACTGGGACAAATAGTCTCTTGAATAAATGGTGCTGGGAGAACTGGATATCCATAATCAAGAGAATGAAAGAGGACCCCTATCTCATTCCCTCTACAAGAATCAACTCAAAATGGATCAAAGACCGAAATATAAAAGCCAGGACCATAAACCTACTAGAAGAAAAAGTAGAGAAACATCTTAAAGACCTTCTAGTAGGTAGTGATTTCTTGGACCTTACACCCAAAGCACAAAAGGAAAAATAGATAAATGGGACCTCCTCAGAATTAAACACTTTCTCACCTGACAGGATGTTGACAAAAGGGTGAAAAGGCAGCTGACTCAATGGGAGCAAATATTTGGAAATCACATATTCGATAAGGGTTTAAAATACATGATATATAAAGAGGTGTTACAACTCAACAATAAAAAGACAAACGACCTGATTTAAAAACGGACAAAAGACTTGAATAGACATTTGGCCAAAAAAGAAATACAAATGGTGAAAAAACACAGGAAATATAGTCAACTTCACTAGTGATTAGGGAAATGCAAATCAAAGCTACAATGAGATATCATTTCACACCTATTAGAATGGCCCATTATTAAAAAGACAGAAAACTATGAGTGTTGGAGAGGATGTGGAGAGATAGCAACACTTATTCACTGTTGGTGGGAATGTAGACTGTACAGCCACTGTGAAGGACTGTTTGGCAATTCCTAAAGAAGTTGAATGTAGATTTGTCATGTGACCCAGTGTATTAGTCAGCCAAAGGGGTGCTGATGCAAAGTACCAAAACTGTGTTTGCTTTTATGACGGATATTTATTCGTAGTAAAAGCTTCCAGTCACAAGGCCCTAAAGAGTCCAACTCAAGGTACCATAAGAGGTACTTTCTCATCCAAAGTCACTGGCCATGTGTTGAAGCAAGATGACGGGCAATAGCTGCAAGGGTTCAGCCTTCCTTCTTTCTTTTAAGGCTCTGTTGTCCCAGCTTCTTCTGATCTCAGTTATAGGCTGACATAAGGTTCATCTCTCTCCCTGGGGCTTGTTTCTTTCCAGGCTCAGCTGCTCGCCTCTCTTCACAATGTCAGCTGTAGACTATCAAGTTCATTTCTCTTCCCGGGGCCTCTGCTGTATCTAATGAGCACTCTTTAGTCCTCTGTGTTCTTCTTCTCTGTGTGTCTACTTCCATGTGAGAGTCTGTTTTATAAGCCCCCCAAGGGGGCTGAGACTCTAATAATGTGGTTGAATCAAACCCTAATCTTAATTTAATCAGAGGTCTCAGCTGAATCTAATACAATCAAAGGGTTATCATGCCCAGAGGAGCAGACCAGTTTACCAACATAATCTCTCTTTTTGGAATTCATAAATAATCTCAAACTGCCACACCCAGCAATATCACTACTAGTTTTATATCCAGAAAAACTGAGAGCAGTGACACGAACAGACATTTGCACATGGATGTTCATAGCAGTGTTATACACGATTGCCAAAAGTTGGAAACAACCCAGGTATCCATGAACCCATGAATGGATAAACAAACCGGTGTATTCACATGATGGAATAATATGCAGCTGTAAGAAGAAATGAAGTCATAAAACATATGAAATATCAATGAACCCAGAGGACATTATGTTGAGTGAAGCAAGCCGGACACAAAAGGACAAATATTATATGATTGCACTACTATGAACTAAATATATTATGTAATCTCATGAAATTAATAACTTGAATGTGGGTCAACAGAAAATAGAATGAGGTTAGAGAATGGAAAGCTGAGGGTAAACTTGTGGAGAACTGGTAAAAAGGATGTGTGTTAATCTTTGGAAATGACTAGAAAAGGTGAAAACCCAACATAATGTTTGTAACTAGCAGTACTATTATGTGGGTATATAAAGTAGTTTAAAGGGAAGCAGGTGTGGCTCAATGGATAGAGCTCCCGTTTACCACATGGGAGGCTCCGGGTTTGCTTCCCAGGGCTTCCTTGTGAGGGCAGGCCAGCCGGCCGCCCGCCCGTGCGGTGCGGTAGGCTGATGCAGCAAGACCTCACAGGAGGAAGCGGGTGTGGCTCAATCGATAGAGCCCCTGTTTACCATGTGTGAGGCCCCGGGTTCGCTTCCCGGGGCCTCCTTGTGAGGGCAGGCCAGCCCGCGTGTCGCGGTGGGCTGATGCAGCGGGACCTCACAGCAAGGGGAAGATAAGCAGACATGAAGAAAACACACAGCGAATGGACACAGCAAGCACAAGCAGCAAGGGGGGCGATAAATAAATAAATAAATAAATCTTTAAAAAAAAAAAGTAGTTTACAGAGAAAGTCTAAGATCATGTATATTACTGGAAGGAAAGCATAGTAAAATCATGTGTGAAATACAAATATGGGTAATATTGCATATATAAAACTGTTTTTCTTTGAAGCTGAACAAATGTATGTTAATACCACAAGATGTTAATATCAGGAGAAAAAAAAAGATTATGCTAAGTAAAAGAAACCAGACACAAAGTACTACATTGTATGATTCCATTTATATCAAATGTAAATATAAATCAATTTATAAAGATGAAATTAGATTAGTGGTTATGTAGGGAAAGGGAAGGACTGCTAAGGGGTGTGGAGCTTTTCTTTTTGAAGTAATGAAACTGTTCTAAAATTTTTTGTTGTGATGGATGTACAACATTGTGATTATACTAAAAGCCATTGATTGTACACTTTGTATAGATAGTGTGGTATGTGAATATATCTCAATGAAACTGCTTAATAAATAAATAATTGTGCAAGAATAGCCAGAAATAGCAGCTATGTACAGCAGGGGAAGCAGAGAGGGATTGCGAGGTGAAGAATTTTCTTGTTTGTCTGTTTATTACTATTATTATTATTGAAATAATGAAGATGCTCTAATAATGATTAAAGTGATGAATGCACAACTATGTGATTGTACCAGATACCGTTGATTGTACTCTTTGGATGAATTGTATACTTTATTAATATGTATCAATAAAATTGATTTGTTTAAAAGAATGGCATTTGGGGATCTAGTGCGAATCCAAACCCAAGAGCATCAGGTGATGGGAGTTTATGGGGTTTATTCAAAGTTACGAAAAAAGGTTATCAGTAGAGTCAAGAGGCGAGCATGGCCTCCCAATTCCTACTCCAGCATTTATACACCTCTTGCCAGCATGTCAAACTTGATCCACTTACTTAATCTCTGCTGTCTCAGTGTCCTTATCTACAAAATGGAAATGATATGAAAACCTATCTTGGTAAGGTGGTTGGGAGGATTAAATTCTGTTTATAAGTTAATGTTCAAAAATGCTTCTTATTATATTATCCCCATTGCAAGAGGGACCTTCCTTAACCTGTTTCGTCTTCCACAGGGTCAGCTGAGCAAGGACCTTATATGAGTCAGTCACATGGAGTGGAGGCTTAAAGGATAGGTTAAGGTCAAGTCAGAAGAGTGAATCCAACTCAAGTCTTCAATCCAAAGGAGTCTAAGAGAATATCAGAAGCTGATTTGGGAAACCAAAGAGAGGAGAAGCTGGTTCAGTTCGACAAGCATGAGATAAGTTTGTATTCATCACAGAGATGGGGTTTTATTCCCTGGGATGGTTTTGCATATTCCCCATTCATGCGTTTGTGGGCAAGCCAGGTTCTTTTCATTTTTTAATTTCATTATTTGTTATTTTATTTATTTTTACCTAAATAAATGCAATGTGGCAAGATACTGCTTTTAAGAGCAGTGATTTTTAAGGCGTGGCTTCCTCTTTTTAAGCTTTTATTATGCAAATGTTCAAAAATGCAAAGGCAGAAAGAATAGAATGAATACAGGAAACCAGTTTCAATAACTATCAGCACATGACCAATCTTGTTTAATCTATATACCCACTCACTTCCCTCCACCCCCTCCACTGGGTTATTTTGAAGCAAACACCAGATATCAAACCATTTTATCAGTCCAGGTTCATTTCAAGGAGTTGAGAAAGACTGGAACTAAGTGTTAGCCAGGGACTCATTGTAACAGGTCTCAAAAGTTCCCACCATATCCCTTATTATGCAATAATAGCTAAAAACAGAAACATCAGAATAACTTAAATCCATATTCTGTTACCTAAGCTTTTTAATCACATAAATTAGTTCAACGTGTTATTTTATTACATTTTGCCTTTAGACTTCTTCCTTTTATGTCTAAACATTTTTGGATAGTTTTCCCACAAATTCACATTATCTCCATCTTTCCTGTCCTCCAACATTAGATGTTTTTCCATACCCACTAAACAAAATCTGCTTGTGAAAATTGGTAAATGTCATGACCTATACATTGAGAGAATAATCTACAAAAGCTTTGAAAGAGAAAAAAAAAAACACTACAAAAAGAGTATTTAGATTCTCATCATGACATGTTAACAAGCTTTAAGCCAAGTACAGCCCATGTTTTTGTTATCCTATTTTCTCTGGCACCAGGAAATTTCTTTATAGGCAGGGTTCTCATTTACCACTCAAGTAAGCCATTATGCAGCACAGCTTGGCCAACAGACCTGGAATGCTGAAATCAATGCCCCGAGCTCCCTCAGGGACCAGCTAAATAACTTCAAATGATATGCTTAGGAACACTGACAAAAATATCATTTGATAAATAAGGGCAGGGCTGGAGATCTTTTTGATAAATATTGTCGTAGGTCGTATTGCAATAGGAATCTCCATTTAAACGTGGGTATTTAATACCTTGTTTATCACCTCTACCTACCAAGATTCCACTAAAACTACAGTAAGGCAAATAAAAAATATATAAATGCAAAAGAATAAAGAAGATAGATGAAAATAAAAGAAAAAATGGAATATGAAAAGAAGATAAACTATGTCAACAAAATTTTGGAAGCTGGAAAGCAGATGGATGAATAATAACTGAGGTAGCAGAATGGAGAAAGCTGAAATTGAATTATCTCTGGGAGAAAAGCCAATTAAAAGGTGATTCTCACTACAGTGAACCTCCATCTCTTACCTTTGCCACTGAAAAGACTTAGGAACTAGCAGCACCAAGACATAAAAAGGTGACTATGTCATTTAGCCTTGTCTATCTGCATTCATTTATGTATCTTTCTGAACACTGGAGGAACAATTGTGTTTGTCTTTAGGATTAAATAAGATAAAAGTGCCTGGATGAACTTTTTTAGAGTAATGCTTCCAAAACTTGTTAAGCTACCTTTTGTCTATTTTATTTTTTGAATTTGAAATAATATTTGAATTTTTTTTTAAAAGTTGGGATGTTAAAGTCGGGCTAAAAACTGGAGGATTAATTGAGATTCTATATCAGGATCAATTAGAGTTCAATATCCACTTCTACATCTTGTAGAACAAAGCCAGTACCTTTCCCCACCCTGGCAGAAGACAAGTTGATTCACTGAACAATGGAGGCCACGGATTTGGAGACAGTAGACACAGCTGAAAGCAGTGGTAATGGGCTGAACAAAACACAACAATGCAAATTTACAACCTCAAAAGTGAGACTCCCAAATCTACTCCCCTCACCACCAACCTCCATATGGCTTCCAGAACATGACAGCCAGATGGAAGTCTACAGGCAAGAGATTGGAGGATTCCTGTCTTAGGAAATGGACCCAATCAAGAAAGAAAAAAGATACTGATATTTGGGGACCTCCACTTAATCATGCAGTGGTGATGTCCAGCAACTAGGCTAACTATGCACAGAGAATCCTATTTGCTTTTTTGTGCGTGGTGCTCCTGGCTATAGAGTTTTAGACTGGCTTCTTGACCATCCTAGAGATTCCATGAACCACTCAATAGCCTTCCACAAATTTCTCTTCTGCCTAAACCAGCCAGAGGAACTTCTGTTGCTTGCAACTAAGAATCATGACAAATAATGTACAGTGTAAAATGGAATGCTACTCAGATGTTAAAATTATGAAGTGTATTCTTGTGTTCTCATTTGCAAAAGCTCCAAAGTATATTGTTAAATGAGAAAAAAAAACGATGCAGAACAATGTGCAGTATTCAAATATAAAGTAATAAAGAAGGACCCTCTGATTCACTGAAATAAACTAAATTGATAGGCCTACAAAACATCACCCAATTTTATGTTGGGAATCAGATTGTCATAGTGGAAAGAACAAAATCTTAGCATAACAGATCTGTGTTTAAATCCTGGTTTGGTCAATTATGTCTTTGGCAAATCTCTTCTTTTTATCTTCTCTGAAGCTCAATTTAGGCACATGTAAAATGCCGATACCTCACACTATTTTAAGAATTAGAAGAGAGAATGTAACAACAGCTTTGAGTATAGTGCCTGGCACATAGTAGGCTCTCAATAAATGGTACCCCATTTGGCTACCAATATGCTCCCTCTGTGACCACGCAGGTGGAAAATCCCAAATCCTGCTTTAGTTCACTTCACTGGGTGTTTGTAGGAAGTGGAGGAAGGCTGGAATTGGTGATCAGACTGGTTGTCTACCTTGCATCAAAGCAGAGTGGAGATAAGCGGCAATTATACTTTGGGTTGTGAGCCCTTAGCATTGTGATAGAAGAAGCTTTGCTGACATTCCTTTCCACCATTTTCATAATCCCGAAGAAGGTCTGGCAAACGCACTGTAGAAATTGGCACTGCCATCATGGGACCGGGGTAGGAGGGGCGTTGATAACTAAGGGAATGAGGATTGAATAGCTAAGCTGTCCAGGCTTGAGGTTGTGTGATCTAAATGCAGATTTAGGATGGGCAATGTAAGTGGATAAGCTGGAAAACAAAAAAAAGCAGGTAGATCACACAAATACCACTAGACTCCCCACAGAGCAACCACAAATGTGACACTGCCACACTTTAAAGCAGGGTTTCTTAACCTTTTTTGTTCCACAGATCCCTTTGTCAGTCAGATAAAAACCATGGGCCCCTTACTAAGTCTACACTATACTGTGTATTATTTAACAAATATATCACACCCACACCAATGCATCCCCGCAAGAATAATGTTTTTCGGAATTTCAGTTCGAGCTCAAGAATCCCTTGTTAAGAACCCCTGCCTTAAAGCAAGTTGCTTGAGGGTCTTGTTCACAGAAAGGTAGAATTAGCAGAAAAAACGTCCTGCATGTAATCCAGTCCTTAAAATTTATATTTGGCAAAATGCCTATGATCTAATAGTATATGAAGAAAACAAAGATTAAAATGCAGTGTATCAATATGTGCAGTGTATCAGTATGTCTATCAGCAATGGATAAGCTTTTGTGAAATCTTTGGGTGTGTTGCTTTCTTTTTATGTTTTTCTATATTTTCCAAATGGACATATGTTGTTGTTATAGTCAATATTCTGTACCGTACACATTTCTAGGAGGAGTCTAAAGCAACATCTTATGGAAATCTAAATCTAAATCCTGGAAACCATCCTAAAGGGTAAGCGTTAATAAACAAACCAACAAAATCCCCATAAATTTCACTTCAGTTTTAGCCAGGAAAAAAAAATCAACATAATCATCCTAACAACAATGCAACAAATAAGCCTAAGCCTGCTAGTGTCCCTTTCTTCTCAGGATTCATGAGGCATGCTGATTTGTGGGTTTTGACTCTAAATCTAAATAATGATCTTTAAGATAATGTCTGGTTGTGCCTGAAGAGCTCAACAGGAGGGTAGTGAAAATTGGAACAGAGTCCTACAATTCTTATTTTTGTTTCTTCTTTATATAAAAAGTCGGTACTCTGGGTTCAGTCTTTTCCTTTGAATTGCAAGGCTCAAGAAGAGGAAAACAAAGAAAACTTGCTGATAAACATGTTAAAATGAGCTTGGAAATGTTAGGCTGTCATTATTTGCTTTAAACTTCCTCCTCAAAAGATACTGATATGTTAAAGGATTTTTCATAGCAGCAAATTATTTGCAGCATTTGAGCAGCCTGTGAAAACAGGAATAACATGGTTAAGTGATAACATCCTACAAGTGCAATTAAAATAACACGTGTTTTTTTCTGCTCAGCTAAGCCAATGTTATTCCATAACTGGAATACTTGCATAGAATGGCTAATTAGAATGGCAACAAGTCTTAAATGCTAGTGAAGATAGAAAATATTTGTTATAATACAAATTTCATACGAGCACTATAAGGTCTATAGTATTATTCGTTCCACTTTACAAAAGAAGTTACAGATTTGTGGAGATTATGGAGACTGCCCAAAGCCTCATGCCAAGGAAGACAGAGCCAGAATTACAAACCAGGTCTGCCTGATTGCAAACCCCAGGACCCTATCCAAGTTACATGGCTTCGCCACTAGAAGCCAACCACCCAAAATGGCTTCAATTGCCAGATCACATCTCCCACCTCAGGGTCTCCCAATCCCTTCTCCCACTGCCACTACCACTCTCTGCCCTGTTATACATTGATAATGATAACTAGGACAAGTCCAGGACTATTGAAAAGTTTGTCCTGAGGTTAGAAGAACTGAGGTCAGAAAATAGATACTTTCTGATTTTAAATAAGCCAGGAAAACTTTGTCTTTAAAATATAGTAGGACCTCATTTTATGTGACCAATACATTCGAAGACCCTTCATATAAGTTGAAAATCGTGCATAATAGTGAACCCCATTATTTAAAAAGTATTCCTTATATGAACATACCTATCACATTTTTTTTATAAATAAGGCAAATACTCTAGTAACAATAAGCAAAATTTATCATAGAAATAATTTTAAAATGTTTAATTCTCTTTCTGTCTAGCCCCAGCAGCCTGTCCTACCCCAAGGACTCTCTGCCGCCTCCCCCTAAGGCAAAAAACGGCAGCCCATGGGAGTCCAGGAAAGCACCTGACTTGGGCCAGCCAGAAGGCAGCATTGCCTGGACGCCCTGGCTGGGTCAGCATTCTGCCCTGCCCCCTGCCAGGCTGCTGCCACGCTTCTTGGCTCTACTTAGGGCAGGCATAAAAGCAAAACCTATATTTAATAAGAATTCTTATATGAACATCCCTATCACACATTTTTTATAAATAAGGCAAGTAAACACTCTAGTAACAATAGGTAAACAAAATTAATCAAAGAAATAATTTTTAAAATTTTTGATTCTCTCTCTCTGCCTTTATTTTTTCTAGTGGAAATCATGTATACCTGAATTCGCATGTGTTGAGTTTATGTAAAGTGAAGTTCTACCGTAATATTATAAATAATTCATTTAAAAAGGAGTGATTGTGTATATGTGTATATGTGTGTGTACAAGCACAAATGTATGGTATTTTGGGCAAATTTGGGCTTCTAGGTCTTTGGTTTGGGTAGGTGCATAAAATATACCACTACAAAGAATGTTCCAGAATTGAGGAATCAGAAAATAGAAATGAAAAGAAGATTAAAAAGACCATATTATCAAATAGAGAATGCTTTATTTTAAAAGAGCAAATGGTGTGGGAGAAAGCTCACATACTATCTCTGAATAAAGAAAAGGAAAATTACTTTAAAAGATCAAGGGAATTTAATTAAGATTATTATTCTGAAAAGGGATGAAGTAAATTCTTTGATACAGACAAATCAACCAAGTAAATATGGGTTATGGCACATCCAGGCAGACATCCACTCTACCAGTTCAACGACTTTTGGGTAAGGTTGATTGGGTTCTGAGAAGTGGACATGCTCTGAACTCCAAGAGTTCCTGAGGTTATGTAGTTGGTAAGTCTTGCTTTATTGTACATTTGTCTTAATATTTTAACTCACAAGCATTTGTGAAATTACTTTTACAAAGATGCCATATTGAAAAGAATATTTACTGTAAAATCTCAAATTGAATTGTATTCCAATGTCTCGCCAGGCTTTTGCTCATATTTCACAAATATGCATAATCAAACACAAACACTTTAGACTAAACCATAATTATTGAATATTTTGTTAATCAATGTTGATGTGATGGCTTGGACCTATGGGCCCCAGGAAAAAAAAAAAACATGTCCTTAAGCTTAAACCATTCCTGTGTGAATCCTTGTAAATAGGAACTTTTGCTGAGGTTACTTTAGCTAAGGTGTGGCCCAGGATGGGTCTTAATCCTATTACTGAAGGCCTTATAGGGAAGGTCAGAGATAGAGAGAGAGAAAGAAAGAAAAAGCCACAGAGGGAGCAGTCAGAAGCTGAACATCAACAGAACCCAGAGGAGAAGGGAGTGGCCAGGAGAGGCCACCATATGCATTGCCACATGACAGAGGAGCCAAGGACCAAGGATCACCAGCAGCCAGCCCCAGAATGTTAGTCTTTGGGAAGAAAGCATCACCTAGATGATGCCTTGATTATGCCTAAATTTTGCTCTTCTCCTAGTCTCAGAACTGTAAGCCAATAAATTCCCAGTTTTTAAACCATTGCATGGTATTTGTTTTAGCAACTAGGAAACTAAAACAGTTGGATTTTGTACATAGAATGTATATTAAAGGAAATAATATCTGATAGTATTGTAAGCTCCATAAAGGCAGGGACCATGCCTGTTTTGTTCACCTAGAGGTTGCATATTGTAGGATTTAGGAGGCCAAAGTTAGGATTACCTGAGTTTCCTCCTGGCTCTGACACTTACTAGGAATGTGATCATGGGCAAGTTATTCAACCTCTCTGTGCCTTGGTTCCTCAAATGTAATATGGGGTGACTATTGAAGTATCTACTCATAAGATGTTATGAAGGTTAAATCACTGATGTGTAAAGCACTTGGTACAGTAGTTGGCACAAATAAAGATTAGCTATTATTCTTCACTGCTGTTTCCCCAAACAGACTCAAAGTAAATATTTTTGTTGGCTGAATAAATGAATGACAGGGAACAATTCCTTTTATTCCTCCTTTGGATTTGTTATTTGGGTATAAACTATATGGCTATTCCATGGTGCTGATATACAATAGGTATTCTTTACCATCAAATGTATAAAGGTGTTAATTCTATCAGAGTAAAAGGACCCCAAAGTAGGAAAATCACACATCAGCTCACACATTCTATCCATTTCATTTGCAATCATGTTTGTTTCTGGTCAGATATCATTAACAATTTTATAGATAAGAGAAAGGACCTTAAGTTAGTTGAGTACTATAGAAAGTGAAAATGTTGGTAACTCAGTAGACAATTAGGTTATTCAAGACTTAAAAGCAGATATTTAAAGCTAAGAAGGAGAGGCTTTGGGGTGCGGGACTTTGAATAGCTATTTACCAGATTTAAATACATTTGAAAATCGCAGAATTGACTCTAATTTTCAATCGGTTAGACGTAGCCGGTAAATGCTAAACGTTCCTGTGAAACCAGATAGCCACGAGGCAGCCAGAGTCAAATTACATTACAAAAATATAGAAAAATCTGCTTGGTGTTAGTTACACTTTCATGTTCCACTCCCTAGGGAAAGTGGATGTCCTGTCTTCTGTTGCCCAAGATATCCGAGTACACAGGAAGTGTGGTTTATAAACATCTCCAGGTGAGTTCAAATAGGACACAATCTCAGAGGCAACATTTTGTACCATTTCTCATTCTGTGCCATGAATTGCTGACTTGAATTAATTTGAATTGCCAAGTCAGTAAAAAGTTGTCTGAATTCACAGTCTGGTAGGGTTGCCAGATAAAATACAGGATGCCCAGTTAAATCTGAATTTCAGATAAACAATGAATGAAATTTTTAAATATAAGTATGTCCCAAGCATTGCATGGGACATATTTATGCTAAGTTATTTGTTGTTTATCTGAAATTTAAATTCAGCGGGGTTCTCTGTATTCTTGTTTGTTAAATCTGGTAACCCTAAATTCTGGTCATAATTAGCACATATGTTTTTATTTAATCACTGCTCTCCTATTCATTCATGGGTGAGGTGAGAAAGGAATACTAGCCTAGGGGACAATGGAAAATATTTAATATTTGTCTTTGCTTTGATGAGGGAGAAAAAGAATGAAGAAGAAAAAAAAAGAAAAGAATACCTACATGAACTAACATTTTAACCACATTGGGGGCAGTCAGCTACTTTCTACTTGCAATTAAAATCTGCTCAACTGAGGGAGGTAGATGTGGTTCAACCAGCTGGGCACCCACCTACCACATGGGAGGTCCCAGGTTCGGGTCCCAGTACCTCCTAAAGAAGAAGACGAGCAGATGCTGCACCCTGCCGCATCGAGCTAGATGCCTGCACCCACTGCAATGAACTAGACACTGCACCCCGCTGCAACAAGCAGAGGCCTAAGATGAGCAGATGCCATAAGCCAGCATATTCCACAGCCCACGGGAAGCGATGTGGCTCGCCTCCCATGTGTGAGGTCCCAGGTTTGGTTCCCAGTGCCTCCTGGAGAAGGCAAGCAAACAATGAGCAGACAGATGAGAGAACCATCTGGGGGAGAGGGGATAAATGTTAAAAAATAAAAACAAAATAAAGTAAATAAATACATCTTTTAAAAAAAAAAAATCTGCTCAACTGAGACTGTTGGTCTCTTAAAAAACTTCAAGTTCTCTGTTATGGCTGATGGAGAAAAGATGGCAAGAGACCATGAAATGGATAAGACATTATGATTCTCTCAGCGGCTGAGCCTGCAAGGTGGACACAGTACAGGGAGAGAGAATACAGGAGTCATGTGATAGTGTTAAAACAGGCTTTTAAAGTTTACTCCTGTGGAACATTCTGCACAGTGAGAAAGAGCTTGATGTTTTTGAACTGTTAAATGGAAAAATGCGTTTTTTTCTCAACTATTTTTTGGTGTAAACTCTGGAATAGACAGTACAAATCCCAATTCCATTACTTAACAGCTGTGTGGCCTTGGTGGTAGTTTGGGGATAGCACATCTAAGATTGTGTGGGAATTCCATAAGGCCTGGTACACAGTGATGACTATGTAATTGTCAGCTGTTATATGGAACCTCTGGGTTCTCAAGTGTATCCCATATAGATGTGCTTAAGGACCTGGATTCTAGGATCCACCTAACCTTTATTTGATTTCTTGTTGTGGAACTCTGGGCAAATTACGTAATTCATCCCAGGCTGGTTTCCTCATCAGCAAGGAAGGTAATGGTCATATGGTTATTGAGAATTTTGAAATAATGTCATTGTTAAGGCTTTAATAAATGTTGGAGGATGTTGTTGTTGCACCTTTTTCTTCTTTGGCTTACATAACACTACAACTTTCTGATTCTTTTCTTATCCCTCCAGCCTTTCTTTGCTTGATGTCGTCCCTGGATTCTCTCCCTTCTTCCCACCCCACTCTGTTGGCCCTTTGCGAATTCATTCTCTGAGGGAGCTTTTCCAGTGTCTCTGCTGCAGCCCTCACCTCCATGCTGGCAGTTCCTAAGTCTATCTTCAGTCTTTGTTTGCCTACTTATACCACAGTCTCACACAACTCCCACTACTTCAACATGTTTTTCTTCAGTGTTCTACTATCATCTCAAACTTGGCATGTCCCAAATAAAAATTCTCAGCTTCCTCCCACTTCTACTTTTCCTTGTGGGGGTGCAGGTGGTGGAATAGGGAGGAAATAGCATGTTTTTCCAATTTTCCTGCTTGGGGCAGACACAGTCATTCTCTAGCAGTCCCCGAGATCAAAACCTTGGAGTCATCTTTGACATATCCCTGTCTATCATCCTTCATGTCCAGTCAATCACCAAAACACTAGACACCTACCAAATACCAGAAAAATAGAGGTAAAAATTCCTGAAAAACAAAAAATTGAAATCTTCAGAGAGCTACATCTGACAGGAAAAAAATTATTATTTAAAACTATCCCCCACAACTGCACACCAATGTTTGCAGCAGCATTTTTCACGATTGCCAAAAGATGGAAACAATGCAGGTGTCCATCAACTGATGAATGGATAAACAGTGGTGTATATACACAATGGAATATTATGTAGCTGAAAAAAAGAAATGAAGTCGTGAAGCATATGACAACATGGATGAAACTGGAGGACATTATGTTGAGTGAAGCAAGTCAGACACAAAGGACAAATACTGTATGATTGTGCTATTATGAACTAAATATATTGCATAAACTCATGGAGTGAATAACTAGAATATGGGCCACCAGAAAATAGAATGAGGTTAGAGATTGGAAAGCTGAGGGTTAACTTGTGCAGAATTGGTAAAAAGGTTGGGTGTTATTCTTTGGAAATGGATAGAAAAGGTGTAAGCACAACATAATGTTTGTAATTAGCAGTGCTATTATATGGGTATGACAGTGGTTGAAAGAGAAAGTCTAAGGTCATGTATATTACTAAAAGGAAAACTTAAAAATGTAACGTGAGGGAGGAAAGGGCAAAATGACAGCAGAGTAAGGAGCTTCAAGGGTCAGCTTGTCCTACAGGGCAGTTAGTAATCACTCAGAGCTATCTAAAACAACTTTTCGGGGCTCCAGGATACCAGAAGAGCATCCTGAAACATCTTTGAAAGAAAGGAAGGAGGAGACTGTCCATCTGCAGAGAAGATTCATGAGTAGAGCACTCCACACCATGGAGGCCAGTTCCCATACTCCACTGGCAGCACAAGGCACCTCGGGAGATATTCCGTGGCTGGAATTGGGAGCGCCATTCCCCAAAAATGGGGGAGGAAGAGGCAGTTGGGCACCAATTTCAGCAACTAGTAAATTCAGCTGGCTGAAGTATAATCCTAAGAACAGCTAAGTTTGAATCTGTCCAAGTTGGAAAGAGGCCAGTAGCCTCCATTTTACTCCTCCCCTGGCATGAGGGGACGCTGGACTGATTGAAAATCACAATGATGCTAGGGACAGTCTTCTTTCCACCCAGATCAGACTGCAGTCCTAGCCTAGGCTCCAGCCCTACCTCTGGCAGGGAGGAAGCTAGCAGGACCTGCACCAGCGTCTTTGGGTAACTGCAGGTACACTCGACCGGCACAGACTGAATAGTCAGATACCTAGGGCTCCATCCTGACATCCCAATAAGATAGGAAAGGAGCTGAGGTTTCTTCAGCCTCTTTGGGAAACTACAGGTGCTTTCAGCCCACACAGACTGACTACTCGGGCACCTGTAGCTCCATCCCTGCCTGCAAGTAAGGTAGAAGGGGAATTGTGTTTCCTCAGCCTTTCTGGGCAATGGCAGGGACTTTTGGCCTGCACAGCCTGGACTGATGGATACCTGTGGATCCACCCCCACTCCCCAATAGGATAGGAGGGGGCTGGTGTACCCTCAACCTCTCTGGGCAATTGCAAGCACTTTCTCCCTACATAGACTGAACTGTTGGGTGACGGTGGTTCCATTCCCACTCCCTAAAGGGCAGAAGGAACAGTACACCCTCAGCCTCTCAAGGCAACTGCATGCGCATTCGACCCACACACATTAGATTGTTGGGCAGTGCAGAGGGTCTGTCCCCACCCCTGGTGGGGAAGGGGGCCAGTGCTACGTCAGTCTGCATAGGCAACTGCAGGCATTTTGAACCTGCATAGGGACAAATTGCTGCCCACACCTGCAGCTCCATCCCTGCCCCAGGGCCATGAAGCTTCATCAGTCTCCCCGGGCAACTAGAGACAGTCTTGGCCTGCACGACTTGGATTATTACACCTGGCTGTGGCTCTGTCCCTTTCCTTGGCAAGGGAGAAAGGTGGGAGAAGCTTCATCAGTCCCTGGGACAATGCAGGCAGCTTCAGCCTCTACAGCTTACAGCACCAACTACATCCTCGGCACCTACTACACAAGCAGCAAGGGAGAAAGGGTAAGAAAGCCCAAAATTAGAGAAAGAAACTGCACCCAGAATAAATACATCTAGTAAGGGAGATGCCAAGACACTAAAAGAAAGTTACAATCCATACCAAGAAACAGGAAGATATGGCCCAGGTAAGGAACAAGATAAGCCTCCAGATGACATAAAGGAGTTGAGACTATTAACCATAGATGTTCAAGCAAACCTCCTTAATAAATTCAATGAGATGGCTAAAGAGATTAAGGATATTAAGAAGACATTGGGTGAGCACAAAGAAGAATTTGAAAGCATATGTAGAAAAATAGCAGATCTTATGGGAATGGAAGCTGCAATAAATGAAATTAAAAATACACTGGAGTCATATAACAGCAGATTTGAGGAGGAAGAAGAAAGGATTGGTGAGCTTGAAGACATGTCCTCTGAAAGCAAATATACAAAAGAACAGATGAAGAAAAGAATGGAAAAAATTGAACAAGGTCTCAGGGAACTAAATAACAGCAAGAGACATGCAAACATGCATGTCATGGGTGTCCCAGAAGGAGAAGAGAAAGGAAAGGGGGCAGAAGGAATATTTGAAGAAATAATAGTAGAAAATTTTCCAACACCCTATTGAAGGACAGGGATATCCGGGATACCCAATAAGATTAAGTACCAATTTCTCATTAGAAACCATGAAGGCAAGAAGGCAGTGACATGATATATTTAAAATACTGCAAGAGAAAAACTGCCAGCCAAGATTCTTATATCTGGCAAGATTGTCTTTCAAAAATGAGGGCGAGTTTAGAATATTCACAGATAAACAGAAACTGAGAGAGTTTATTAAAAAGAGACTGGCTTTGCAGAAAATACTAAAGGGTGTGCTATGGCCTGAAATGAAAAAATAGGAAAGAGGCTTGGAAGACAGTCTAGAAATGAAGATTATATCAGTAAAAGTAAATAAAAGTGTCAAAAGGGTGGTGAAAATAAAATATGACAGATAAAATCCAAAGGTCAAAATGGGTGAAATAAGAACTGCCTTTACAGTAATAACATTAAATGTTAATGGATTAAACTCCCCAATCAAAAGACACAGACTGGCAGAATGGATAAGAAAATAAGAGCCATCTATATGCTATCTACAAGAGACTAGCCTTAGACCCAAGGATACCAATAGATTGAAAGTGAAAGGCTGGAAAAAGATATTCCATGCATGAAGTAACAAAAAAAAGCTGAAATAGCTATACTTATGTCAGATGAAATAGGCTGTGGTATTGTGAGATTATTTATGATTCCCAAAAAAAGAGATTATGTTTGTAAACTAATCTATTCCTCTGGGTGTGATACCTTTGAATGCATTAGATTCAGCTGACATGTCTTGATTAAATTACCTGTTAAGATCAGGGCTTTGGAGACAGACATGCTCCCACCCAGTGTTCCAGGTCTCCTGATGCCATGAGCATCCAATACCTCCTTGCTGTGTTTTTTGTCCTCCTGCTGCTGGGACTGGAGGTTGGGGGGAAAGCCAAGAAGGTGAGGTCACCAGCCCCACCACCTCCCCCCCACCCCTGCTCACCCAGGTGCAGCAATCACTCTACAGTTACTGGGATATAGCCAAGGCAGTTGCAAGGAGCTTGTACAAGAAGATATACCTGACTAGCATGGATGAGAAACTCAGGGATGTGTACAGCCAGGGCATGGCAGCCATTAGCACTTGCACAGGGATTGCCACAGACCAGATCTTCACCATGCTGAAGGAAGTACACTAACAGCACTCCCCCTGTCTGTAGAGAGGGGAAAGGCTAGGCCCCTTCACCTGCCCCAGGATTCCTCACTGCCCCCTACTTACCAGCAGCTCTCAGCATCCTTCTCCCAACTTTAGCCTGCATTCTTATGAATAATAACAATAATTTTAAAATCCAAATTTATTCAAAAAAAGAAAAAAAGATTAGGGCTTTGATTTGACCACATCAGTAGGGCATGACTCAGGGTTCAGTCCCTGCCCCCTTGTTGGGCTGATATAAACTGGCACTCACTCAAGAAGAGAAAGAGCCCATAGATAATATAAGAGGAGAGAACTTTGTCATGTTTGATCCTGGGGCCCCAGAGAGAGCTGAGCCATTCATCTGATAGTTTGCAGCTGAGCAGCTCAGAAAGCCTAAAAAGAAATAAATCCTATGCCAAACTGATATAGGAATCCCTGAGAGATGAGCCATATGCCAGCCTACAGCTGAGATCAGGAAGCTGGGTCCATGGAGTCTTAAGAGGAAGAAGAAAGGAGAGACCAGGCAGGGATTGCCTGCCATCTTGCTTCAACACGTGGCAACAGACTTTGGTGAGAAAACAGCCTTGAGTTGGACTCTTTAGGACCTTGTAACTGTAAGCTTTTACCTCAAATAAATACCTTTTATAAAAGCCAACAGATTTCTGGTACTCTGCATCAGCACCTCTTTGGGTGACTTAATACAGAATTTAAAAGAAAAACTATTATTAGAGACAAGGAAGGATATTTATATTAATAAAAGGCGCAATTCACCAGGAAGAAATAACAATCATAAACATATATGTACAAATAACCAGGATGCTCCAAGATACATAAGGCAAACACTGACAAAACTGAAGGGAGAAATAGATGTCTCTATAATAATAGTTGGAGACTTCAAACACCACTCTCAACATTGGATAGAACATCTGGGCAGAGGATCAATAAAGAAACAGAGAGCTTGAATAATATGATAAATGGATTAAACCTAATAGACATATACAGAACATTGTATCCCCAAACAGAAAGATATACATTCTTTTCAAGTGCTCATGGATCTTTCTCTATTATAGACCATATGTTGGATCACAAAGCAGACCTCAATAAATTCAACAATATTGAAATTATGCAAAACACTTTCTCTGATCATAATGGAATAAAGTTGGAAATCAACAAGAGGCAGATAAAGGGAAAATTCACAAATATATGGAAATTAAACAACACACTCTTGAATAATCACTGGGTCAAAGAAGAAATTTCAAGAGATATAAATAGCTTGAGACAAATGACAACAAGAACACAACATATCAGAACCTATGTGATGCAATGAAGGCAGTGCTGAGAGGGAAATTTATAGCCCTCAATGCTTACATTAAAATAGAAGAAAGTGGGGGCGAATGTGGCTCAAATGGTTGGGCGTCTGTCTGCCATATGAAGGGACCTGGGTTCGATCCCCGGGACCTCCCGGTAAAATAAAAAAACATATATAGAAGGCACATGGGCTGCCAGGCTCTGTGTGCTGGTGAGCCGCCAGGCCCCGGGAGCCATGCAGCAAGATGATGACTTAAAAGGAGAGAGACAAGATGAGATGCTCTGAAAACTCCGAAAACCAGGAGCCGAGGTGGTGCAGATGGCAGAACACCTCTCTCCTACATCAGAGGTCTCCAGGATCGAATCCTGGTGAAGACTGCAGGAGGAGGATGAGAAGAGATGAAACAGACACAGAGAATTGCCCAGTGAATGGACACAAAACAGCAAATGGGGAAGGCGGGGTTTAAAATGGATCAAATAAATATATCTTAAAAAAAAAAAATAGAAGAAAGAGCTAAAATCAATTACCTAACTACACAGCTGG